>APFE030079210.1:76374-117181 GCA_000404065.3 Pinus taeda | reverse complement strand
GAATATAAAGACATCAAATGTACACTGAAGCTGCACAGATGATCATCCAAGCCAAGGGATGATGACTCTACATACAAAGAATTACCAGTTTGCAACAATAGACGATTATTTGTCCTATGTACATGAAAATGAATTTATAAAGCTGAGCATGGGAATTCCCTCCTCAGCTAGATCAAGAAAATAATATGATGATGATGTATTGTATTGTATTTTATATAGGTCACCTTCCAGTTCGAATACCTCAGATCCTCATGATAAAGCATTTCACCCGACATCAGAAGATTTATGACCTCATGTTTTAAGGGGCAACTATTATAGACATATTTGGGCACTGCGACCCCAACCATATATGTTGATAAACCAGGGGCTCTTTAACCCCTAAAAGTTTTGTTTCATACCCTAAAATATCTGGTCAACTGAATACATAATTTTCCAATAGTTCCACTTGAAAAACCACTCAGAACTGGCCAAAATTGGACCATACTGATTGCTCCTTGGTCAGGGTGTGATGCATACTAACTCCTACACTAGCTAGGTGTGATGCATACTGAAGAGGCCTTCTATGGGGTGTGATGAGCGAGAATGGACAAATTTCTGAGGTAATTTTCTAGGTGGATGCTTATGGAATCTTCTAGAAACTTCCTCTATGACACTTGCCTCTCTGAATTCATCGAGGGATGAGTAAGAGATCCAAGAAATATCCAAGTGGAACTAAGAACTATAAGTGGAATGACACTAATAAAAAACCTAGAGATGACTCACACCTCTGTAAACATCTATAAATGGATCCCTCATCTGAGAGATATAGGGGCTGGAATTTTGTAATTTGTAAAGAAGTGTTGTTAGTTTGTCTTTGAGGAGAAGCATTGTATTGTTAGGTGATCTTGGTTTTCATGAGGTGAAGAGGGCTTTGATGCTGGGAGGATGATGCTAGATCAGATAGCTGGGTTGTAATCCTCTCTTCTACTATTAATAAAGTTCGCTGAGTTTTCCTCCATATAATCGTGTATTTGTGAATCTTGTTATTTGTGAATGCAATTGTATATCAATGTACTTATGATTATGAATTATTTATGATATGATAGATCGAGATGCTTTAATGGTGTTTTGTTTCTTTGTCTCTAAAGGTATTCTCTAAAGTGAGACAAGTGGGAGAGGTGTTGCAAGCTCTATCGAGGGAGAGATAAATCAAGCAAGGAGTCAAGCGGAAGATCCAAGTTGGCCCTCTTTGCTTCTCTCTTATCTATCATACATAAAGGAAATCACAAAGTGCTTTGATTTTTTGTTTCTAATATAGCTACCCATCTTAGTGGGACTAGCAGATCGAAAAGATACTAGTTTTCCCGGAAACACCTACGAAAATTGTAACTAACAATGCACATGTTTTTAATTCTACCAAATTCATCAGCTTTTGTCAGAATTTTAATATTACAGTTGGTCATTCCACTACATACTACACTCAGGGAAATATAATAGTTAAGTCCTCCAATGAAAAGGTGGTGAGGATCCTGAAGAAAACAATTACAGAAAATCAGAGAAATTGGGATTCTCAACTAAAATTCGATCTATGGGCTAATAGGTTCATTCCTAAGATATCCATGGGGAAATCACCTTTTGAATTAGTTTATGGAAAAGAAGAAATATTCCCTATAGAAATTGAAATTCCAGTGGCTAGAAATATGCAGGATGCAAAGAACCAAATTCCTTAACCCAAAAAATAAATCAGTTGGTGGAGCTTTACGAAATCAGGGAGCAGTTTAGTGATTAACTATCAACAAAAAATGAAATACTTGTTTGACAAGAGGGAAAAATACAAACCACTTCAACCAGGGGATCTATCTTTGAGGTGGGATGTTAGGAGAGAGGACAAGGGAAAGCATGGAAAGTTCTACCCATTATGGTTCGGCCCCTTCAAAATTTCTGAAGTAAAAGAAAATAATACTTTCCTATTGGAAAGCCTAGAAGGCAAGTCACTAGAACTACTATTAAATGGATCATTCCTCAAACTTTAATTCCAACACTAAAGGTATCTCTCCCCATTCATTGTAAATAATGGTGTGTTATCTATAAATATTCTATTTGTTTCAAGCCAGGAAAATTTTACAAATGGAAAATTATCTTGAAGTTTAAAAACTTTGGTGAATCTCACTAGTTCGTAATATGCAAACTATAAAATGTTTATTGATATATTTGTAAAAGTTTTCAAAATTATAATGATTTTATATATAACTTCTATATAATGTTGGCAATTTTTAAGGTAAAATAATTTTATATTGTAAAATTTGGGCAAATCATTTTTACAAAAAAAAAGAAAATTGGCGAATCTTTTTTGTGGAAAAATCATGGAAAATTAGCCCACTTGTGAATATTAACCTCGAAAATATTCCATGGTTTAAGGTTATTGTTATTTTGTCTTTCTATCATTTCAAAATTTCCAGTTATAAGACTCCATGCCCAAGGAGAAAGATGTCAAGTTACAGGTTCTCGGTGCATTGTTGCTAATACACCGCCCCCAGTTGGAGCCAATGTTATCTCCAGCCCTGATGTGGTTCTCCAAAGATTGCAATAGTATTGTGATTGCATAAATTAAAGGGAATAATTTCTCTCAAGAGAAATCATGAGGGCTAACCTCTTTTCATATCGAATCCATAGTGCAACATGTATTGCAAATCGAAGTCTCAGACGTGACTGCGACCCAAAGGACCAAGGGACCTAATAATATTTTGAGAACAGGATAAAGGGAATGTGTCTTTCACCAAGACCACCATCCTTCTTCACCCTTCGATGTTCCTAAACCAACTTCAGAGGTGTAATTTTCACAATGATTAAAGGGAGGAACAATGTTGGCATTAAAAATTCAAATCCCAGTCTGACGGTTCTAATTGGTTTCAAGGGAAAGAAGAGAGTTCACTCCACTCACAGGATTTCTTGTCGTAGCACGGTGGGAGCCACCTTCGAGATGGGCTCCTCCCATTAGCTCCTCACGACCAATGACCATAGGGCCCAAAGGTGAAGGTAAAGGTAAAGTCATGATTGTTCACTCCCGCTCATATTCTCCATTTTCATTTCTCCCGACCAACCCTATGGAACCACGTACCCCTCCTTTAATCTCTAAGCACACCATTTGGATGAATTTTCTCTATTTATTACATAGTAACTTGTCACTAAAACCTACCTATCCTAACAAAAACTCTACAGTCCCAACAAGAATATCATTGACTTTTCACTTGCATAGGACCTCTTGCTCCGCATACCTAAACCATATAAGGACCACTCTCAATGCCACTTTTAGATACTCCTATAGGCTCTAGGTAACATGACACCAGGACTACCTATTTTTTTACTTGGATTCACTCAATAAAATGAAGCAAACTGTGCCCACAACCCCTAAAACCTGTGAAGTCAAGTCTTATGGTCTCAAGCCCTTACGGATTCCAACAGTCAAATTTTAGACCTCGCTTGTCCTTATCAGCTCATCGACCTCCAATTTGAACCATTTTCTAACCATGTGAGGGAGGAAGACATTTTTAGGGTTGTCGAATTTGGTTTGTGTTTTCAAATTGCACCTTCAATTCATCGTTTCCTTGAATTTATATCTTGGCTTGTTGTAGCACACTGAGAAGGCAAGAATTACTTTGTTTCAACCTCTAGGACTAAACTTCTAGAAGTATCCCATGCCTTGATCCAAAGAGTTTTAATCTACCCCATTTCATCCACAATGAAACCATTCACTGACGCCACCCTGATTCATCACTTTGTTACTCTCCCTCCTGATGAACAACATTTCTTTTTGGACCAAATATTTTCCGCTGAAGTTAAATCCCTTCCCCAAGAGGAATTTTTCCCAATAACCCTCTTCCAGGAGTCGATTAGATCCACCATGTCTGTAATTTGTTTTTTGTGGGTGAAGATAGCTCACACATGATAAATAAGGCCATCCTAGGGTGCCTGCATAAAATGAAACAACCTAGTTGCTTGCTCAATGTCCCACTCTACCTATCTATGGCCATATGTTTTCATCTTCATTACTTCCCTTCCACTTCTTACTTTCACTACTATTCCCTTTTCTTCTCCCTATTCCTATATATCCATATTGAATAATTTCAATGTTTGTACCTCCATGTGTTTTCTTCCAACAAACAATGAAACTTTAACTTTAACTATAATATCTCTATAAGAATAAGACCCAGTCAGGGTAGGTATTCCCAATTCTTCTCAACCTTTAGGCCATTTCATATAGGACCATCCATGGGACCCCACTACCAAGAATATTCCCACAACAAAAAGAGTTCCTCCAACTCAATAAGGATTCTATGATAGGAGACTAGTACCTCTATGAGGATTACACAAAGATTTGTGTTTATGGTTGTGAGCTTCATCCATACCACTTACTAGTATTCATGCCTATCAGGATTTTTTCCCTTGAATGTATTCGACAGATCCTCAGTGTAGAGCTGCTTCATTTTGTACCAGTAAAGAAAGGTTACATTTTTTAAATGGGATAGCTTATAGGTCCTTTTGTGGTAAACACAAGGTAGGATTTTAAAATATTTGGGACCTTACTTGAGTCCATGGAGCTCGAAAGAGGAGACACTTGGCATTATGATCCCCAAGGCATCATTGCCCAAAAGAGAGAAAATATCAAAGAATCAAGTTACGTACATGATCCTAAGCTAGAAATTGAATGGAAAGTTAAATTGATTCATGACCTCTTAGTACTGAAATGGAGATCGAATCCCCAGTAAACATGGGCAAAGCATCAAAGAGGACCAGTAACTTAGCTGGGGATATTGAGATAAAGGAGGCCCATATAAATAAAAAGGCTAGGACTCAAGGCCCATAAGAGTAAGAAGAAGAAGAATTTGGGACACAAATAGAGGAACCAATGCCAGATCATCCAGAATTGTAGATTACTCTAGAAAATCCACCATCAGTCGCAAATTCATCCAACACTGAAGTAATCATCCCAGACCCAGAGGACAATATCATTGGTACCAAATCTAGTTGGCCTATAGGCAAATCTATCGAGGAAATAAACATAAAGGTAAAGGATAGAATTTAGAGAATGATGGCTTCCCAATCAACACCTCGTCACACTCTATTGGTGCCTGTTGTTATCACTTAAGAATTCTAATACCAAAATGTCTCATATTAGTTTATGGTAAAAGTTAGTGCTAGTCTAATTTTGATGTTTTTTTGCCTTAGAGTTTGAGTCTTAGGAGTCTTGAGTCAAATATGCATTATCATTCATCACTGGACATTCTCATTCATCACCGATCTCATAGCCATGTGTTCACATGAGCAGTTATTTATGCTGCCTTTACTTAAACAAGTGCCAAATCTCAGAAGCATCTTATTAGGTTGCAAGTTTTGAAAGGGAAAGGTCAGGTCAAAGAAGGTAGAAGTGAATCATCTACAGGAGAAGCAGTCCAAAGAAGAATAACCAAGCCAGCATGAAGAACATCTGTAGTTGAAAGATATCACATAAGCAAGTAAGGCTGAGTCCAAAGTTTTGATGAATTACCTCTCGAAGCATACTTTGAAGAATGGTGTCAGTTTATTCACTTTTGAACAGCCTCATGGTATATGGAAAATTCATTTCAAAGGAAAGAAAACTCGAAGAAGTCAAAGTTTGGCATAAAACTATGTTTTTGAAATTACACAGCAGTTTCGTAGCGCGCTACGAAACTGCTGTAGCTGCATATTGTGATTTGATGGAACATTTTTGTGATACAAATGGAAATATTATTTGAATAGGAGGTTCTGAAAGGAAGCATTCACGAAGTATAATTGTCTAGCCAAGGCAAAACAAGGAAAGGAAAGACATTTTTGAACTCCAAAGTTTTATGTTACAAAAAGAGCAGTCGACTTCCAAGAGGATCACCAAGCAATGGAAAACTCATCTATGAAAAGTGAAAGAGGTTTTTATTCCTAAGCCACTAAAGTACAAAAACCTCTTCCACTTTCTCCAAATACATCATGATATGGGAGAAATGGATGACTAAACGTGCGCTACAAAACTGTTGTAGGTGCAGTTTTTCACAAGCCTATTTCTCTGTTTGACACCTGATTTTGAAAGACATATTTTGAGCGGTAGGAAAGTTGTTTCAAAAAACCAAGAGAGGTTTTTGTTCAGAACGGATTGGTTCACAGAAACCTCCTTCAGTTTGTCCAAATACATTTTTTATCATAATTTATGAGCTCTGTCCCAAGACCTATTTTTCAGCCAGAACAGAGCAAGGGACATTTTCCTAGTTTCTACGAACAACGAATGGATGAGTCATCAAGGGACAGGTGGAAGGTTATGGGCTTCATCAAGTTCGACATCATGGAGTTTTAGGTGTCAAATAATGTCTTAAATGTTTAGATAAGGTTGTTTTGATCATAATGAGGAGTTACACTCCTAATTGTTTTAGGTCTCTAGGACTCCTAGTTAGCTGTCTTTTGTATTAAATAGTTAGTTTAAGTGTCAATAGGTGTCAAATAAGGAGGAATGTCGAATTCCCCTCATGCTGGAGGAGGAATCTCATTAGTTAGAAGAAGAACTCTATATATAGCTGGAGCAGCAATGTAAAAAAGGGTTGGATATTTTGAGAAACAGAGTATTGCTTTGGCTTGTGTAAAAACCCAGTTTAGTAATATAATTTGCTGCTTATCTTCTCAGGATTCTTACAGTGTTTCAAATGCTCAAGATATGTGGTTTTTCTTTATGTTTAATGTTTTTACAGTTGTGTGAATACACAATCACTCAGAATTCACTTATGTTGCTCTGATTTCCTGCGTGTATTTGTAAGCTGAGGTTTCTATGAGATGTTGTTTTGAGTATTTAAACATTACATGCCCTGACTTCTATGCATGAGCAGTGTTATAGCTTACTGAATATGATCAACTCCATAAGCCCAATGGAATTCTTTGTAATGTCTGTCCAGCCAACATGTTTATTAAATGTACTTTACAAGAGTTAGCCCTCTTATCAACAATCAAAATCAATAACTTTTTTTTGAGAGAGCCCTCTCAGGCTAGGGAGGCTAATCCTTAGTCAAAAGATTGGTCTGAAACAGTTACACAGAGTCTACCTGATCAGCAGCCCTTCAATGCTTGATTTTTTTATAACACCTGCTATGGACCTAGAGAGGGATGAGATGAGAATTTCACTACAACATCCATCAGTGCAGTCTTTGTCTGCGGGATCCTAGTTCAAAACCTTGGACGTCTCTCAGAACTTAACTAATGTCCATTTGTCAGATAAATTCAACATACATAAGTAGGTAGAGGAGATGTTATATAATGATCTGGGTAAGAACCTCATGACCATCAGTAAAGCTTGAAGATTTATAGGGAAAGTCTCCAACAGAGTAAAAATGGAGAAGGCCAAATTCGTAGCTTTATATCTCTAGAAGGAATGATATAAAGAGTTGATAATTAAAGTGGGTGTAAAACTAGATGACAAAATAGCCATGGAATCCATTCTCCAGTAAAATCAAAAAGAAAATTAGGAATTAAGGCATAGGATAAAAATGGCTAGCAGTGAACATGTCGAAACAAAGGAGTTGGCACAGGTTGATATGGAGAAATAGAAACTGATGAAGGAGTTGATTGATAGTAGAGATGAAATATCAGCTCTGGAACAAATGATGGCTGAATTTCATAAGAAGATCGACACTCATGTATGTGTCGTAGTAGTGCCTGAAGACCCTCAGAACCCCATAGAGCACCTCACCGAGACCTTGATTGAGCTTGAACTTTGTGAAAGTGAACTAAAGAAGACAAAAAGGGACTTAGATACTGCAAAACATAAGTTAGCTCAGAAGGAAAAATAGCTACAGGTCGCAATTACCAATGTCGAACATGCTAATAAGAACCTACAAGTTGCAATGGAGGAGATAAATGAGTTGAAGACCAAATTGAAGGGAAATATGACTCTCCTCAAGGCTAGGAAATTGGTCTAGGAGGCAATTATTGAGGAAATGAATCATAGCTGGGAGTGTGTGACTTTAATCCATGATCAAAGGGTCATTAGTGGGGATTATGAATAATCAATCATGAACACCAAAGAAATAAGTATAAAGAGATCTTGGATCTCTAGATCTTTATTCGTTTCCTGAATGAAAGGCCGACTGAGGAGTTGATACCTATGGATGTAGTAGAAAAAGTTAGTGTTGTGATGAAGATCTCTAAAGTGGTTTTGAAAAAGAATCCAAAGCTAGAGTAGAACATAATCTTGTCAAGGTAAAAAAGGAAGTGGCTTCATTCAACGAAGATGTTGACAAAATCATACAGGTTGGGCTACCTAACTATTGGGGTCCTTGCGGGAAGTTACTACCTCAAGAACAGTCCAATTAGAAAATGAGAGAAGCTAAAAGTAGGGCAGGTTCATCGCATGAGAAAATTGCCACTCTCAAAAGTAAAATGGCAATGAATTTCTTAAAGAGAGAGCTTCAATTTATAAAGATGGTTAGAAGTCTCTTTCACCATAGGTTGGACTACTCAAGCATAATTGATTTGACGATCAACTACAAATGGTATAGTTCTTCTCCACACCCTCCTCCAGTCTTATGGGAATAATGTGAACAATTTGTTAATATGTTGCTCATACAAGTTGTTGATCAACGGGTGCAACACACTCCACAAGAGACCAAATCTTCTCACCATGCTTGAATATCCTCCATATCATGCCAACTTTGGCATTTCAATTACTTTTATGCTATTTTCACTTAATGGTTTTACTTTGTTTTGTTACATGAGTACATTTTAGCTATGCATAGTTGTGCATTTTCACGCGCTATAATTTTGATATGTTTTTTTAGAATGAACTAAATCAAGGAAGGAATGTCTCGCTGATGACAGAGATCTATCTAAAAGGCCTATATATTCAATTTTGAGAGTAGAAAGAAATGTTCAAAATTTTGAAAAATATTTTATTTTACCTTCACCTGAATGAGTGATACCATATATTCATGGAAGGTTGTAGGAAAGACTTGGAACACATAATATATTATGGAAATGACCATTATCTACTTGAATTTTTCTAGACACTACAACTGTAAGAATTTGTTTAGATACTACAGTAGTAAGATATCTATCAATCAAGACCTATTTTGTGCTTCTTCATTGTTGCTTCCAAGGTAGCCATATTTTCAAAACATTTGGACTCTAAATGACAATATTTCCTTGGGTTACTTCTAGTGGGTTACTTCCATAAGTCATAGAGGTTGAATGAAAGGGTTTGGGACCTTAGTTTTCTTATTGTTATGATGATGCTGCTTGGTTGGATGCTTAATTTTGTATTATTTTTTTGGGCCAACAAGGCCTTGTTATATGTGCCTACAGTGCTAATCACTCCAATATGAAAGAGCTTGTCATGTTCCCTTATCATAGAGTAACATAAATATTTAAGGGAAGTTTTTTATAGGAAACCCCTAGAGCTTCTCTAGTGGCATAAAATATAGATACAAAAATAGAATATCTAGAACTAAGCTTTCAAAGAATATATACATATATATATAGACACACATATAGATATATGTATGTATGTATGTATGTATGTATGTATGTATGTATGTATGTATGTGTGTATATATATATATATAGATAGATAGATAGATATATATATACATATACATATTATTATTATCGTATATATATATTATATATGAGTATTATATAGTATAGAGAGAGAGAGAGAGAGAGATATTAACACGCCAATCTTAAGTAGATGTCTAAGTGTTTTGAAATTATATAAGTTATATTTAATGTAGGCAAAAACATTTGTAATTAAAGTCATGATTTGATTTTCAATTTGATGAGATATAATAATATTATATTTTCAAATGTCTTTTTAAAATTTTCCCAAACTTTATTTAGATCATCGATTCTTTGAATATGAAATCACAAATTAGGTAAGTGGAAATTCCAATTAATCCATGTTACAGGAAAATTTGTCTTATAGTAATAATCTACTTTTAACTCAATAGATGTTTCCCATAGTCTACCCGAAAGGTTTTTGTATAAGGTGAAACAATACAAATAGAAACACTCTAATCATGCACACGAGAATTAACAAAGGAATGTAGCATAAGATATCGGTTCTATAACAAGATCTCTATCTCATTTGATGAAGCCATCTTGAAATAATATATTCTAGAGATATTGGCTCGAACTCCTTTCCTAAAACCTACACACAAGAGAGAGAACAATCTGTTACTTCCTTGTAAACACAATATTACTGCACTAAATGAAATCCAACATGCAATATACAATGAAATTCAATAATGGAAATATGGGGAAAATTTCTTCACTTTGCATCAACATTATTGGAGAATGAACATAGCTAAGGTTGATGTATCCTTCGTCTGAGTAACTCTCTCACCTACACTCACTAGCATCAAAGCTTATGAATACAAGCTTATCGCAAGATAACTCTAAAAACATTCCCACATAAGTTACCTCTTTCTCCTCCTGTGACAGGTGGAGGGATTTTTTTATATATATTTTCCTTATGGTTAGCCACATTTAACCTAGACACATTCTTGACTATATCATAGGTTATGATTAAACATGACCAAATCAATCATCACCTTATCAAACTTGACCAAATCAATCTAATCCATACAAAAATTCCGCTCTATTTCTCCATTGCTATGGGAAAAGGGAATTGTTGGCTATTGTTTCACCCTTTACACTAGAAAAAGGCATTGTTAGGCCCATTGTTCCTCTCCTAACACTATAGAAAAGTGTTGAAGCCTCAATAATCACTTTCTTGGGGCCATCCACTAAGGGAGAATGATTTTTGACCCTTTGACTAGGAACGATTTTTTATCTTCTCTTAGACCCCAAGGGGTGGTTTTTTGAATTATAACATACACCCCTAATTTATGAGGTTAGAGGAGAATATGAGGTTTGAAATAAATTATGCTATGCAACCAACTCATTAAGTAAAAGAAAAGATAGGTCAATGACTTAAAAATTATCCTCTTCGAGGGAGAAGCCTCCTTTTCATTACATAAACGAGCCATTCTTGGATGATAAAAATTACAATAATTTCTTTTTATATATAGCAGTCTAAGGGGTGACAATATAATCATACCCTACATAACAATAATAATTTAAGGGAACAACAATAACAATAGTGGGTTTCTATGGGGCACAAAAATAACAATATGGGGGCTACATGGGCACAAAAATAACATTAAAGGGGCTACACTAGTATTATAGGGATATAACATGCCTCCTTAAAAAAATTATTATCCTAAATGCTTGAGTATTTCTAGATGCTTCTGTATAAAATTCTCATCCTCTCATATGGAATCTTGAACAGGTAATTTCTTCCACTTAATGAGATACTCTAAAATTTATCTATTCCATATTTGTCGGGTTCTTTTTTCCGTGACTACTTTAGCTCAAATATGATTTTTCCTTCTTCATCAAGTTATGGAAACATTGTTTGAACTAGAAACTTGTCACTGATAACCTTATTTAAGTATGAAGCATGGAAAACTAGGTGTACTCAGGAAGATACGGAAAACTCCAATTTATATTCGATAGTACCAATCTTTTGCAACACCTTGTGAGGATTGTAGTACTTGGGTGACAATTTATTATCCTTCTTAGCTTGCATGAGAGACATTTGTCTGTATGGTTGTAGCCGTAAAAATACTCAGTCACCTACAATGGAACATTTTTCACTGTGATGCTGATATGCTTATTGTTTCATTCGATTTTACACCATAGTGAGGTTATCCTTTAAGAGTTGGAGAGCTTGTTGTTTATGCTCGATGTGATATTCCATTGCTTGAACCTTGTAATTTTCCATTAAAGATGATGTGAAGGATGGTGGATGATATCCATAAAGTGCCATAAATGGGTCATTTTTGCTGCAGTATGGAAGGAAGTGTTATACCACCATTTAGTTAGAGGTAACCACTTGACCCATTGTGCTTGTTTATCAAATACAAAACAACAAAGATATCCTTCCAAACATTTTTTCACTATTTTGGTTTTCTCATCAGATTGAGGATGATAAGATGAAATAAAATCTAATTGAGTAAAAAGAGAAGAAAGTAATTTTGTCCAAAAATTTCTAGTGAAAATGGGATCTTTGTCACTTACTATAATCTTTGGATTTCCATGAAGCTTTTGAATTGTTTCCATAAATGCAGTAACAACTATACTAGATTTAAAATGATGAAATAATGCACAAAAGTATGCATACTT
This sequence comes from Pinus taeda, assembly GCA_000404065.3. Taxonomy (NCBI): domain Eukaryota; kingdom Viridiplantae; phylum Streptophyta; class Pinopsida; order Pinales; family Pinaceae; genus Pinus; species Pinus taeda. The sequence goes on along the minus strand of APFE030079210.1, from coordinate 104,968 downwards.
GGTAATTCTATAAACTACCACTATGATGGCACTCTTTCCTTTAGACATGGGTAAACCTGTGTTGAAATCCATTGGGACCTCCTCCCAACACTGACCTGGAATGACTAAAGGTTGTAATAGACCCAAGTCTCAATTGTTTCAACCTTATTTTGTTGGAAAACTAAACATTCTGCTACAAACTTCTGAATATCATATTAAGGCCATCACAAAAAGGTTATTTCTTAACCCTATGGTAAGTTTTTAAAAATCCCAAGTGCCCTCCTAAGGGAGAGGTGTGCAATTCCAAAAGAATCTTTTGTTTGTGTTGGGAATTATTATAGAGATATAAGTGATCTTTGTACCATAATGAATAATTTTTCCATATAAATGTATCAGATGTACTGGGATCTTGCTACAAATTTTGAATTAGTGTCCACAACTCGTCATCATTATTCCATTCATCCCTTTCTTCGTTATCCACTTAGGTTTTACAATAGAAATGGTGCAAAATAATGCTTCCATATCCTCACCCTTTCTTGAGAGTGCATATGCAACAACATTTTTCTTCCCTTTTTTGTAGATGATTTCAAAGTCATAACCCAACATCCTTGTCACCCATTTTTGCTACTCTTATCAAGATAATATTTGTTCCAAAATGTATCTAAGTCTATCATGATCTGTTTTTACCTTGAAGTATCTTCCCATTAGGTAAGTTCACCATTGCTTTAGTGAATGTAATATTGCCAACATTTCCTTCTCATAAATAGGTTTGTGTAAATAATTTCCTTTAATTGGAAAACTTTAAAAAATAAATGGGTCTTCCTTCTTGCATTAAAACAACACCAACTCCATTTCCAGAGGCATCACATTCCACAGTAAAGGTTTTTATGAAGTATGGTGTAGCTAACACCAATGCTTGGCACATTGCCTCTTTAAGATGTTCAAAGGCTTTAGTTGCTTCTAGAGTCCAAGAAAATTCATCCTTATTTATTAATGATGTTAGAAGTGTCATTATTCTACCATAATTCTTAACAAACTTGTGATAATACCCATTCAAACTGAGAAATCCTCAAAGATGCTTTATGGTTGTGGGGATTTTCCATTCCTTAATTGCTTTAGTTTTTTGGGGTCTACCTTAACACCATCATGAGATATAATATGACCCAAATATCCCACCTCTCATACTCAAAAGAAACATTTGGAGGCTTTTGCATATAATCATTTTTCCTCCAATAGTTTGAGCACCCTGTCAACATGTTGAACATGATCCTTCCAATACTTGTTGTATAGTATATCATTAAAAAATACTAACACAAATTTTCTAAGGGTTTGAAAAAGGAGTTCATAAAACCTTGAAATGTGGAAGGTGCATTAGTAAGGTCAAAAGCCATGACCAAAAAATCATAATGACCCTCATGAGTTATGAATGTTATTTACAAAATGTCCTTAGTCTTCATTATAATTTGATGATATCCTGAATGAAGATCCAACTTGTTGAAGTAAATTGCTCCATGTAATTCATCCAACAATTCATCAATGATGGGAATGGGAAATTTATCTTTAGTAGTGAGATTTTTGATCTCCGTATAATCCATACACATACGCCATGATCCATCCTTCTTGTGCACAAATACTACTAGAGCAGAGAAAGAACTTTGACTACACTAAATTGTACCAACCTCTAGCATTTCTAGAACCATACGTTCAAGTTCATTATTTTGGGCATAAGGATATTTGTAAGGCCTGATGTTTGGAGGAAAAATTCTTGGAATCAAATAAATAGCATGATCATGATCATGAATAGATGGGATGCCTTTGGGAGTCTCAAACACCTTTGAATGATTGTCCTATACTTTTTGGAGACCTAGAGAAATAGATTTTGATGTTTGAACCTATAGTGAGCATAATTGTGTAACGAAGCCTCGTTTTTCTTTCGCAGAATATATTTCATGCCATTAGAGTTGATTATCTTTCTGGGTTTCCTTATGGTACCCCTTAATTCAACTTCCTTTCCCTTGAAAAAAACTTTCAAGAAAATTCCTTAAATCATCCCCAAAGATTGTAACCATTGGACTCCTACTAAAACATCAACACCACCCATTTGGATGGAAAGTATTGGACTATTCAATACATATTCCCCCATGGTTATCTTGATACTATGGCACTTTCCTGAGAAATTTATATTTCCTCCATTTTCAACCATTACTTGACACTCTTGTGTTGGATATATGAAGCAATTCAATTCCTTGGCTACCTTACAATGAATAAAATTATGGGTACTACCTAAATCAATCAACACTATTACCTTTTTCTTCTTGATATATCCTTCTATATTGAGATTTTTGGGAGTGATAATTCTTGCCAATTCATTACAATATATGGTCGTTTCATTTCTTCTTTCTCTGGGGTTCGTTCCTGGGATATATCTTCCCCTTTTGATGTTTCTTGTTCCTTTTCTTCCTCCTCTTCACAAGCTATATAGAATAATTTATTCTCATCACACTTATGACCTTTAGTGTATTTTCTATCACAACTATATCAAATCCCCTTTGCCATTTTTCCCTCCATTTTTTGTGGTGTCAACCTTGTAGGGGTTGGAAGATTAGGAGAAAAAACACTTCCATCTTTATAGTTATGTCTGGTAGACTTCCTTGTTGCCATAATTTTTCTTTCAACTTTTCTTGCCACCCTGAATTCCTTGTCCAATGAATCAGGTTCCCAAAGGAGAAGCTCATGTTGGATGTTATCTTTTAAAGTCCCTATTAATACATCAATCCTATGTTCCTATGGAATATGGGTTACCCTAATATTCAATTTTTGGAAGTATTCAATGTGCTCCACCATTGAACTCTTTTGTTTAAGATTTATCAATTGGCTAAAGAAGGTGTTGCTCTTTTTATCCTCATAATGTGCTATCATTTCCTCTATAAAAATTGATCAAGTGACAAGTGGTTTATGAGAACAAAGCCATCAATACCATACAAATCCATTTGGTTCTAAATATAAATATGTAATACGTACCTTTTGTGAGGGTTGAACATCATGTAGATCAAAATATAACTCCATCTATATTATCCATGTTACTAGATCCTTACTATCAAACCTCCTCATATCTATCTTTGGAATGTGGTGGTTCTTAAACCAAACATTGGAATATCTAACATCATAATTCATATTTCTTTTATCCTCATCATGATTCTCATGGATTACCATGTCACCACCAAGAAGATTTTCTTGCAGCAACTTTGTCAAACCTTCATTCAAACCTTCCATGTGTTCTTTTAAACCTTCCATATCCCATTTTAAACCATCCATGTCTCCTTTTATTTTTCTCCAAACCATCCATCTTAACATTTATCACTCCCAATTCATTTTTGGTTTCTCTTGAAATTTGTTGCACTTGGTCCATTAACTTTTATCTATCATGTTGCATATCTTCCTCTTCTTCATGCATCATATTAGAGCTTTTGGGTTGCTTACTGGGTGTGCCCATTTTTTTTCAAGGTATATTGGAATGAAATAATGATATTAATGCTTATTTATGCCCTTTGAATCACTTCAAACTGATTCTTCAAGTAAACATTATGCAAATTTAAAAAAATATACAAACCTTTTTTTCCTTATTTTTTGGAGATAGATATTGTAACTATTGTATCTCTATAATTTCGACTCTCAAAGATTTTAAGTTCAGTCCTATGGTAGACCTATGTGTCTTCTTCAAAATTCCACAAGTCAGTGAAGATTTGGAGTCTCCCCAGATGACCTGATTATGTACTCGTTCAGTATAGTTAACTTGTATTGAGTGCCACATGTCAATGTTTCAACCATCTGCTCTAAAACTGATACACGAAATACGAAATTCTGTAAAATTTTAGTAATTTTTTGTGAAATTCGAATCTAATGCCTGAAGAGAAATTTATGATGATTTTTCCTTGGTTTCTTGTTTGAGAATGAATTCTAGAGCATGAAAAAACCCTAATTTCTTCAAACCATATATCTTAACATGTAGTGAACCAAGATCTGAAATTCCAGTATGAAGGTTTCCAAGATTTATTATCTACGTGGTTTCAATTTCAGCTTCTAAAGCTTCATAGAAAAATGTTATAGCGAAAATTCCACGATGACCTATTTGAAGTAGTGAAACCCTAGAATCCAAATTTCTGATACCAATTGTTATGCAACCAAGTCACAAAATAGAAGAAAAGATAGATCAACGACTTAAAAACTATACTCTTCGAGAGGGAAACCTCCTTTACATTACATTGAACCATTGTTGGATGATACAAATGACAATACCTCCTTTGTATATATGACGGGGGATTCACTATGGGAGAAATACCATAACACGTGGGTTCATAGTGGGGGATATATATTGAGGAAAAAATCACATAATATATTGGGGGATATATAGGGTAAAGGGTTTTTATATTGGTAGGTATAAAAAGTGGAGCTCAAAGTCAATGAAAAAATATAAAGGGTTATAAAAAATGTTAATGAAAAAATGGATACCCACAATATCTAGTGGAAGCAAGGATTTTTTTAATTGGGAAGGTATATTGGGTTTGTATTGGTATGGGGTTAAATAATGTGATTGTTAGGGGTATTTTAAATATGTAGTCAAATTATGGGTATTGTTTTATATTCTGCGAATGCATGTGATAGGTCAAAGGTTCATTGAGTGAAGCCCCTGTGGTATATACATGTGTCTATGGGGCCACAATATAATCTGAGCCTACATTACAATAATAATGTAAGGGCACAACAATAACAATAGTGGGATTCTATGGGGCACAATAATAACAATATAGGGGCTACATGGGAACAATAATAAAATTAAGGGGGATAGAATAACAATAACAATAAGGGGTTTACACTGGTATTACAGGGACCTATCTGTTACGGGAATAAGTACCCTAGTGCTTTGGGTTAGAACCCCAATATAGCAAGAGTAATCTACAACAAGAAACACACATACAACTTAGGAAACATTCTTAAATAAACAAACCATGTAAGGATGAACATACCCAGATGTCATTCGTTTGGGTAGTTCTAGCAGGGTTCAGACCCTCTGCAACTCTTGATGATCTTCGAATATGCAAATCAACCAATTCGAACATACATAGAAGCATATAGATAAAGAATTTTAATGAAATCAACCTTAAATCATATAAGTAAGATGATTAGTTATACATCGAAATGACATTCATACATTAGTTATAACAACATCTGATGCATAAACAAGGTCAATCCTAGGAACAAGACAGAGCTTCTCTTTATTGTAGAAAACTATAATAAACATGAAGAGAGTTCACCTGAGTCTTCTTCTTCCAACTCCATGCGGAACCGTCCTCCTGATCCATCCAGTCCTAATCTTCAACATCCTCCTTCCATAACCAATACCATGATATCTCAAGCAAGTGGGAGAATATCAACACTCAAGGAAATAAGGGTTTCCTGAGCTTGGGGAAGTGCTTGAAGCACAAGGATACTTTAGACTTGGTCAGGGGATAATCTCAATATAGCAATTCTATCTCTTCTCTTCTCTCTAAGGTCTTCCTATAGAAGTCTATTTATACTTCTCCCAATTAGTTTTTTAGTTGGGAAATAGTTGGGCCATGGGCACTAGGAGGTAATCAATAGGTAAAACCCGTGAACTCTGCCCATAGTTAAGGAAATTTAATTTTTTTAAGTGTTTTAACACATATATGGGGGTTGGGTATTGACTAACCCGCATGTACACGATTCTATCATAGGGCAAAGTAGTGTACAGGGAGTAAAACATTGTTTTTAAAATATTTGGACCAAGTCTATAAGGACGGGTTGCCCTAGGCCATAAACCAAGCATCACGAATAACAAGGGTAATATTTGGAGCTATAACACTATCACATTACAACAAAAAACTAGTGAGTGAGGTAGAGAGAAAGATCACATACAAAATACCTATAAACACTCAAAATTATAGTCAGATACACAAAGAAGTACATATCAAAAGTAGTCATACCCATAATTAGTACTGATAGAATACATCATACCATCCCATAAAGCATATTGTGGATTAATGTCATCAAGGACTAGTCTGATACAATGTAGAGATTTGGAAAAGTAGTTATCAATAAGGTTGGACATCAATGTGAATGTCCCTAATGATGGCCCTCAAAGTACATAAAATATTATCTAATTGAAAATTTATGGAGGCAATGATAAAGAGTGAAGTGACCCCAAGCTCCATGGTCTTCTACACTTCCTCATGTTATGACTTGACTACATGAAAATGAGTGATATGATGTTGGGCATGCAAGGAGATCATCTAATTGCTAGGCATTGAGGCATCCCATTAACAAATGCAAGGTATACCACCATTAATGAAATTTTTTCCCAAGGTACGTAGTATAGTCTCCAGAGTGTGAATGAATGAGTTGAATTCAAGAACTTCGTAGAATCAATCAACATGGGCCAATGATCAAAACCCAATGCAAACCGTGAGGAAACCTACCATTGATGACCGAAAGCTCCAAAGGTATTAAAGACTGTTTCTAGATGCACATTCCAGATAAGGTGTTGAAACCAATGGGAAGAGATATGTCAAAGGAGGGCCTTAATGTATTCCCCATCATCGACATGAAACTGACACCAAGATAAGGTCTCCGATGATAACAAATGCACAACTCACATGGGGATGACCAACACAAAATGTATAATGATACTTAAAAATGATTGAAAATTAACTAATACTTCCCTTGAACATACAATGACATGAAACAATTGTGAACTTGGAAGCATACACTGAAGAAAACCAATAGAAACGATGGTGACATAGGCGGCATCACCAATGCCCATAGATTGGAAGGGTAACCAATCAGGTGAGACAATAACTCAATAACATAGTGACTTGATTCAAGTTAATGGTTTAGTTCTAAAGCCGCGCAATGAAAATTGTAAAAGTATGGCTAAAAATAGTGCCATGTTCACGGGTAACATACAACTACCATGATAGAAATATGAAATATGAAAATAACTCCTCCTCGTTTTGTGTAGTGTATCCCCTTCATAGCTTAGTGAGCACAAAAGAGAAGACAGGTAAGATCAATAAGTTACTTTTCTATAATTTTTACGGTGAGTCCAAAAAAGAGATAAACGTACACTTATGTCCTTCTTAGAATTTAACAAGCTTGAGAATGGAAACGGGATTTCTTTTCGATTTTCAATTAAATTAATGAGTATGAAAAGAAGGAAAAAAATTGGAATTTTCATATAGGATTTATGAGCATAAAAATATGGTAGCAAAAGAAGATTAGGGTTTTCATGAGTTTGAAAATTCATGAAAAGAAGATTAAGATAGACATGGAAGTTTCATATAGATTTACTAAACATGAAAATATAGCAAAAGGAGCTCAGAATTTTCATTGTTTAACGATCATGAAAAGAAGGCCAAAAGGAATCTCATTCTAGAGAGATGAGTGGTAAATCAGAATGCATCTTGTTCAGGGCTGATGGAACCAACCTAAGAAAATAAATAAGTAGTGGAAAAATGTCTAGAAATGGAAATGCACTCATTGTAGTGGCCTCTCTAAAATGTGACTGAGGGTTTCAAGATGGAGGAAAGGATGATGTAAATACAATGGGTCTAGCATGGCTTCCAGGTGTTGTGTTGTACAAAAACCCACATTTGTTAGAGTCCTGTAGATAACAAATAGGGACCCTTTAGAAAATAATTTGATTTAAAATTCATTAAAATATAAACAAAAATCCAAAAACCCCACTCCAAAGATTAAATCGCATTTTGCATTTCGAAAAATCTTGTGTGCAATAGTTAACATTACCAATTGAAGCATCACCGATTTGGGATATGCTTAAAATCTAAGAATATTCATTTTCGGTCAAATTAGGTCAGACATTTCAAATCGTAAAAAGCAATAAAACATGTTAAGCCTTCCTTTACATATTGTGATATTAGGATGGACCCAACAAATGAATTAATTTTAATATCAAAATATGTTCGTGTCCATCGTATCGCAATCTAACAAATCGCAAAATTGCAAAATTGGAAATCAAACATATCATGTGACATTGTAAATAGCCTTTTTGTGATGAAATATGGACCCACTGACACTTCATTAAAGTTATATTTCACGTATTAAGGGTGGTATGTTAACAAGTTTTAATGATTTGCTATGAAAATATCGTTAGCAATAATGTGACTTAATCCGAACCTTACGCAGATATCATTTCAGATTATGGCTATTTATGGTTCCGCGGTTCAAGAAATTCAATGTCTTCTCACCATTATGGATGCATTTAAGTGTTTCAGCTTCATTAATTTGAATAAGGTTTTCGTATTTTCATGTCATTATACTCCTAATTATCATTCTATGCAATATCACTCTTGTCTTCTTTCTGGTGACAAGACTGTAACTGAGTCTCGATTACTTGGCTAGATGATTAAGATGAATAAGGGAAAGGTGACATGATCCACGACTGGAGATGTACCAGAATCAACATCTTTGTTTTCTAATACAACTTGTATACCATAGTGTGGTACCGGCTCCTAGGAAAATGTTTATGGTCTATTCGAGAAGGAAATATAGAAGGAAGTCATGATATATGATATGAAATCTTCAAAAGCTTCTTATCCTGAAGTTGCATGCTCTGTCTTGCGTAAGGTAGTAGCTAGAAAACAATTATTACCCTACACTGGTATGGTCAAATGGGTTATTGAAAATGTGAATATTGAGGACAAAGAATTTGTGACCTTAAGGAAAGTGGTCATTAGCTCCATTAAACTAGAGGATATCAAAAGAATGTATCATTTACCTCTACCGCACAAGGTTTATGATAAAGCATTCCTGGAGAATCTTTTTGCCGAAAATGAAGAACCCTTTGAAATTATAAAACAATGGAGGGAAAACCTAAGCAAGCACAAGATGGATATAACTGGTATGTATTCAGTAGCCTCTCTTGTTTCTCCTTATTTATACATTGTCACAATGATATGTAGGTTATTTGGGTACAAAAATGCTACCAAGTTTTCGGTGGAATAGGTGCCTCTCATTAATGCCGCTTTAATTCTATAGTCATGAATTGGGCCATAATTTTTTCAAATTACTTAGCCCACCATATCATTGAGTATAGAAGGAACCACATGTTACTACAACAACCATTCCTCCATTTTATATGTCTGCCTATGTCATGGATGTTGTATGTTTCATTTTCAATTTTCCAATTAATGGATGGAAGTGGACTCCTCAGGATCCCATGCCAATCCATGTATATCATAAATCTCTTTGTAAATCTTATTTCAGTGAACATTTCTATAAGATTTGTTAGGGGGTTATGCTCCTTATTTATTAGATTGTGTTTGACAAGAAGGCCCCAAGTTTATTAGAAGAAGCCAAGGATGATATTCAACCTATTGCGAGATGGTTTGGAGATGAATTATTTAGATATATCATATTTTTTTGAAGCACCACTCCACCACATGTACTTCCATGGTATGTTCCTAATAAATTTTTAGCCAAAGAAATTTCATATCAGATAGTTAGCAAAGGTGTAACCAGTTCTCTCAAAGAGTCTAAAAAAATCTATATGGCCCACTTTTCCACTTTGGTGTGGTTTTTATTGCTTAAATGATTTCAAACATGCACAAGTTGAAGTCAAACACATTCACAATTTGAATCTTGTTGAGTTTAGAGAAATACAATACGACCCTATAAAGGTCGTGTATGATTTTACCTCAATTGTTAAGGTTAAAGAATTCATTCATGAGGATGATAATTTTGACAATATTTTTAAAGCAGCTGAACAATTTCCATAGGTACAAAATTTAGATTCACTCCAACTAAATCCATATGAATTAGAAGAATTTAAGGAGTACAAACATCAAAGCTTAACACATGTGCCTTTGAATCTACTTAAAATAAACCCACAAGAATCTCAGGAAGAAAGGTTGTCTACTAATGTCTTAGAAGTGGATGCGAATAAAGCATCCAATGATGTTGAAGCACAAAAAGAATCTTCTATAGAGAAAGACATAGAGGAACCTTCCAACAATAAGAGTACTGAGAAAAGACTTGATCAAGAGCAAATGCAAAAGTAATGGGGGTAGTTTGAACAAATCATTAATGAATCACAAGGTGGTATGAGTCAAGCACAAACTTTTCCCGAAACACCAAAAAATCCCAAGAAATATTCAGAAAAAAGATCTCACTACTTCTGAGGATATCGAAGTAATTCCTTATTTTCCTTCTTCAGAAATTGTTTTGAAAGAGGAGTAAATTCCTCCTTCAAATATTTTTTATAGTCCCAAACATCGATCAATAATGAAGAGGTAAAGGAAAAAGAGAAAAATTGACCATGTTGTTATTAGCCTGCAAGGAAATGAACCAATGGTCATTGTCTAGAAGGATACACCTATAGATCCATCTGAAAATTTGACCAAATTATCTCAGTTTGCAAGAGATTATGCTTATGTAACAATTGACAAAGCATAAGAAGTAAGAAATTTGATCAAAGAAAGAGAGGAAAGAATAAAGCAGCTGGAAGGTGAACTCACAAAAGTAAAGGAGAATACATAGGAATAGATTAAATCATCGCTTGAACAAATGCAACAGATTTTTGATAGCCTAAGTCTTTAGAGCAAAGTAAAATTAAATGCTAAAGATACTGAAATTGCACAGCTATAATTTATTATAGATCAAATAAAAGATTGCCCAAAAGTGGATGAATTCATCAAAGAATCTTTAGAAATCAATTCATTGCTATCAAAGAAACAAGCAATATTTTGTAAGCAAGTAATATAGATTAGTCCATTGTGCCATGAAGCTAATGCATTAGTGGGTCAATCCAATGACGCTAAAATCAATTTTGAAGAATAGATGAGAAAATTTCAAATTTGATCACATGGTAGGATAATTCAAAGGGAAAGACAACAAAATTTCCAAAGGTCAAATAATCTCGCAAGGAAATTCTCTTCACTAATTGGGAAATCCAAACAAAACAAGCAAAAAGAGCAATTTCAAGTGCAAGATAAAGATCAAACAATATAATAGAAAATATTAATGATAATATTTTGTATGCAAGTTTTATTCAAAGATGTTCATCACGAAATCTGTCTGAGATTGATGATTTGGAGTTAATTTGGCAAAAAAATCTTGCAGCAAAAGAACAATGAATAAGAAAGCTGTTGAATATGAATTAGGATGATTATTGCTCATATTTGGTAAATCCACATAGTAAATTGATGGCCCTATGATGCTTAACCAATTCAATCATTCATATGATGACATCGCTATTAGATACAATTTATGTTGGACAAGTAAAGATAAGCATTAGGTAGCCTCCGAGAGTCCGGGCTATGATGGATGTCTATGAGAAGTGGAAACAAATTAGGAGCCAACATAAATCATGATCATATTTTTAAGTTTTAAATCAATTTTAGTTTTTTATTTTGGGCACTGGTTTTAATGAGAGTCGTTTCACTCCATAGAATTTAGTGCTTAGCTATTTTTGTAATATTTGTTGATATTTAAACCCTTTTCATGTATTTAAAAAGGGGTCTGACAATTTTATTTGAGACTCTTTAAAAAAGATACACTTTTGTACTTTTTAAAGTTTTTCTTTAATTTTTGAAGATCTAGTCCATGAAATTTTATCTGAGAAAGTTTGTTAAGAAATGCACTTCATTTTTTATGTGATCAATCTTGAAGAAAAAAACATGGATTGCACCCTTATTGTCTATGGATCAATCATCTCACATTGGGTAATTTTATCATTGTGTAGTGATTATTTTATGAATGATTAAGTTGTTCATTTTATATCTCCATTGTTTGTCAATTATATTTTAATACAGCTTGTTATTCCTTAACTTTTGAATTATAGTTGAGCTGTCATCCTTTTTAATTTTAATAAGAAAAATTATGTTTGATATTTGATGCAATACATTTTACAGTCAACCATTTTGATTAACTATTTAATCGAAATAGTTGTTTTATGGATGTTTTATACTTCCTGTATGAATAATCTTCATTATCATTCAAGGTAAGCATTTATCTAGATTGAATGAATATTGATTCTAGCCCGGGAAAATAGTAAATACAGATAGTTTGATTTTTCTGTTGAAACCACCCTCATCTACCAAATCATATTTGATAATCAAAAACATACCCCATCCTACCATATTTTTCAAATATTTGGAAACTGGTCCCATAAATCCAGTTGGAGCCACCAACCGAAACAGATAAGGGACGTATTCAATTCCTTGACTGGGTCATTATCCCCCATGTTGTTGCAACAAATTTCGAGGATTCAACATTTTTGCACTAGAAGGAGGGTCAGGGTTGTGCATGGAAAGTAAATCTTAATCAAAAAGCCATTCTAAGAGTAAAACTACCTCACTGTCACCTCCAACTTCCTAGTCACATTCTAGATCTCCAAATCCAAAACGTGAAGCTATGAAAAAATCTTTACAAACCACTAGTGTTTCCCCAAGGAAATTAGATCAACCTTCCTCTGCAGAAACTCCTGAAGTACAATATTTAATTCATAAACTAGAAGGGATTTCTCTATCTTATGAATAATCTGAATTATCTCAAGCCAATATTTCTTCATATTTTCCTTCCTCTCAAAGATTAAGTAGATTGCAAAGTGAAAAATTTGGAATACCTCCATTTGAATTTCCTCTACCTCCTCCTTGATGGAAAACTAAGAAATTTGAGTAGGAAACTCATAGTGAGATTCATTCACCATCACCACAAACTCCCTCATTTATTCCATCATCTTCATCACCAACCCACTCTATCCAATCATCCACTTCACCATCTCAAATAGTTATTTACACCGGTACATGAGCACAATCTTCCTCCATCCAATCACCTTCTACTACTGGTGCGTCGTCTTCCACACATATACATATAATGTTAAAGACCATGGACAAATCAAGGAGCCTTTTGAATGGCAATACTATTACATCCATTACCTGCCCATCCAGAAAAATGGTTGCCAAAATTCAATCCAGATGATGGTCTTCTTACTGAAGAACATATAAATAAATTCATGTTATCGATAAAACTAAATGAAGTTGTAGAAGAAGATGTTGTTGTACAACTATTACCTTATACTTTTGAAGGATCAATAGGATCCTAGTACTTTTCATTACCATCTGGTCCCATAAATAATTGGAACATTTTCCAAGAATATTTCTTAACCAAGTTTGGAGATGACCGCTCAACAATTGCTCTTCTTAATGATCTCTCCAACTAAAATTTGAATCTAGAGAGCCAATCAAGGATTTCAATTCATGTTTTAACAAATTATTAAATAAAATCCCAATGGCATCTAGACCAAATGCTTAAGTACATAATGAATGGTACATTTATGCTCTCCCTTCAAATATAGTTGTATTTGTTGATAGAGATGCTAAGCCAACCTTGGCTAGAAAAATGAAAGAAGCTATAGCTGTAGAGAAACGAATTTTAGCCTTAGAGAAGAAAAATGCATTAGAAGAAAGAAAATCCAAAAAGGTCACCTTCAAAGATGAATCCAAGAATAAAACACCTAAATATCCTTTCGATCTTGAAGGTCTGCAAAAAGTACTTAAAACCGTGTCCAATGAAATGGTTGAGATAAAGAAGAAAGTAGATGAAACTTCTTCTAGAATACCCTTTAGAACTTTTAAAAGAAATCCCATCTCTGATCCTAAACCTCCAAATACAATATCAAATGCTGAATCATATTTGAGCAAACTAATAATGAAGAGCTATTTGAAGGACATGGAATGTGGGATTTCATTCTTCCTTTGTCAGACAATGAAAAAGAAGAAGAAGCTTTACCTGTCGCAATGAGAATCAAGAGCACTATTGAATTTCCATAGATAAGTCAAAAACAGAAACCATCAACTCCTGATGTCAAAGAGAAAGCAATAAGTAAGGAATATTCTTCCAAGTCTACTCATACATCCCCTCCTCAATCTAATTCTTCGCCTTTAGCAAAAACCTTGTTAGTTTCTAATGATATGGAATACAACATAGTCGAAGACATGAAGAAGACCACAACTAATATCACACTATATGAGCTTAGAAAATTGACACGTTAGCAAAAGCTATTGCTGAAAGAATTAAATGGATTTCACACTTCTCCTCTTCCTACTGCTGTAATCTCTTAGGCTACTCAAGGAATAGGTAAGCCTCCAAGTATTTCATCGGAAAAAGTTAAATCAACTGATGTTGTTTTAGTTGGTGGTAGATTGAATTCTCATACTCCTTTTCTTTTGACTTTTGAAATCTTTAATAAGAATTTGCACAATTGTTTAGTCAATTTTGGGGCTTTATCAAACATCATTCCAAAAATAGTTTGCGCAAAATCAAATGCTTTACCCCATAAATATGTTGTTCACATTTTACACTTAGACCAAACACAAGTTGAATTCATAGGAGAAATTAATTCGGTTACCTTCAAACTTTCAAGAAATCCGAGAGTATGTCAAGTAATTGACGTACTAGTCACTGATATGCCTGAATTTTATGGGTTGATCCTCAGCAGAGATTGGTCCGAAAAAATTCATGGTTATTTTGCAACAGATTGGTCTCATATGTGGCTTCTTTACAGCGGTAAGCTAAATCAAATAAGAGTCAATCGTGAAAAGCATTTAAAGTATACTATGAATGAACTAGAAGGAGAAAATGAGCCCGTTTCATACAACAATAATATCATTGGAAATTATTTTGTTGAATCATTTTTGGGCAATTTTAATGCACAAATTTCACATTTTCTGGAGAATTTTGTTACCTCACAAACTGAAAATTATTCGCAAACAGATTCTTCCAAATGTATCAATTTTGTAGATAAACCTATAGTTAGTTATTTGTTTTGGAAATTATTTTTTGTTGGATCTAAATCTAATGATGGAGCAGAGGCAGGTTGCATATTAGTTAGCTCTAAAGGAGAGAAAACTATGTTGGGATGAAAACTTGAATTTGAATGCATGAATAACACTGTTGAGTATGAGGCAGTGATTCAAGGATTGTACAAAGCCATAGGCCTTGATATAAAATACCTCCAAGTCTTTGGAGACTCTGAAATCATGATTAAGCAGGTAAGGAACACTATTTACCGCCTTTTTGGATACTTAAAGCATTATCAATCATTAGTCTAGGACCTTAACTCACATTTCTTGGCATTCAATATTTCGCCAATTCCAAGACTTTAGAATGCAAGTGCTGATATTTTGGCTAACATTGCATCCAAACTCATACCATCAGAAGCTTATTGTCCTCACTCATTTTCTATAGAATTAATTTTTAGACCTTCTATTCCCAGTAATATCACCAATTGGTGAGTTTTTAATGGCGATCCAGATATCATAAAAAATTTAACATTTGAAGGCTCATTGATGACGAGATAATAGATGAAGGCCAAAATGATAGTCACCTCAAACAAAATACAAGTGAAAACCCTATACCCAAATCTATAGTTAAGTTGGAAGATCTGTATGATCTTAAAGACAGATTCAAGAAACCAACTAATTGAAAACTTCAAAGTCCAACATTTAGGTTTGAATTAGTAAATATTGGAACTGATCTTAAAACACAAAATATTAATCTAGGTCTTGGTCTTGCACCTGAAGAAAGGTTAGCCTTCATTCATTTGCTAAGAAGATACAAAAATGTGTTTGCTTGGAATTATGATGATCTTAAGATGTATAATAATTCTATCATACAACAAATTATTCCAATGATATCCAACGAAAAATCTATACGTCAGAAGTTGAGAAATATTCATCCAACTTTGGAAAATCAAATAAAATCTGAATTAAATAAACTTCTTAAAGCCAATATCATTTTTCCTGTTAGACATTCGAGACGGGTTTCTAACCTAGTACCAGTCAGGAAAAAGAATGGCAATATTTGAGTTTGCATAGACTTTCACAATCTCAAGAAAGCTTGTCAAAAGGACAACTTTCCACTACCTCCTATGGAATAGATACTGTAGTCAGTTGTAGGTTCAGAAGTAATGACTTTCTCAGATGGATTTTCAGGTTACAATGAAATTCTCGTACATCTAGATGATCGACTAAAAACCACATTCAAAACCAAATGGGGAACATATGCCTATCAAAAGATGTTGTTTGGATTAATCAATGCTGGTGCGACTTTCCAAAGAACCATGGATATAGCTTTCAAAGGTTTAGTGAATAAAAATGTGGTCATTTATTTAGATGATATAACAATATATTCAAAGAAGCGCAATAATAATTTAAAGAACTTAAAACAGATATTTGAACGTTGTAAAAGGTACTAAATTTATCTAAACTCGAAGAAGTATTACTTTGCTTTAAGTGAAGGTAAACTTCTTAGATTTATTGTATCTAAAGATGGAATTCACATAGATCCTAATAGGAGAAAAGAAATTTCTGAAATCTCCTTACCTCACAACCAAAAATCAAAGCGAGGAAGATATTAGGATGCAGGTGAGAAGGAAAATGCAGCCCCTCATAAGAAGTTTAATGCAACTGAGAAAGGATATGGGTCTTGTTGGACACCTAATCCTCAATGGGTTAGTGTGGAAGCCAAATGGACAAAAGGAGTCCAAGAGACCTTGGGATGTGAAACCCAATGGTCACATATTGTACTATAAATGTGTATCTCTTGTTAATAAAAATTGTACTCTCATGTTTGATCTTTCATATTCTTTCTGCCATGTGTCTGTCTAACATGGTATCAGAGCAAGCGTAATACTGCCCTGCATAATTAATTTGAGCCATTTGTTTTATGGCCTTTCTGTGCAGTTTATTTCTGCCATGAAATTCATGAATATTTCTTGAGCTCAGTTTTAGCTGCAACCTAATTATACTGCTGCTGGTATCTGATCTCCATATAGAAGCGCCTCCATACTCCTGACACTACATGCACTCCCTCCTGAGAATTTTCTGCCTAAAATTCGCTGTTGACTGACATCTCTGACTACTGTCTGCCATACCGGCACTCTCTGTACCTACGCTCTCATTCTCTGCCATTATCTGCGCTCTCTGTCTATAAACAGTCTCCTCTGCTACGTTTCTTCAATAATAACTTCAGTGAATTTGTTGCGGTTACTCTCAGAGACTTTATTCCTTGTCGATCTGCATTCTAGAAACGCCAACGCTAACATTTCTGTTACCTCTACCATACCTTCCATCTACACCCCCTTTACAATTGTCTGCCACACTCTACACCTACGCAGCATCCTCTACGCCCTACACATTGTGCTCTTCATACGCTGCTACCACCCCCGTTTTTTAATAAATCTGCTCCCAGTTTTTTAATAAATCTGCTACCATCTCAATGGTGCTCCCTTGTCACCAGTCTTCCTTGGCTTGGTAAAAAAAGGAAAAACTCCTGGCAGGGATGTTGTCCCTATATCTGTCGTTTCAAATTCCTGAGGCAGTGGTAACGCATTAGAAAACTCACGTTTCCGCTCAGCTCTTTACATATGTGTGAATTCTCAACATTGAGATATCCAATTCCAATCATCTCTCTCCTATTGTTTTGGTGTTTAGAATCTATAATCTGGAGAGCTGACAATTAAGTCACGAAAGGGGGAACTGGGCCTTAAATATATGCCGAGCTTGGAGATTAGCATATACTTTTGTTGAAAAAAAGAGTGTGACTGTGTAAAATTGTTTTCTCTTCATGTTGGACTACGCATCGTGAGCCATTACTTTGAAGTGCTCTCCCCGTCTTGATGGAGTAGTGTATTTATGTATGTGACCTATTTGCAGCCCATTAAAACTCTTATACAGATGCAATGTTTCTCAACTACTAGGCTGCTTCCAGTGTGTCGTCGGCCTTCCTGGTAAGAATTGGATGCTCTCTTTTCTTAAAGCGGATGGATGTATTTGTTGAATGTGAACAACATTGACATTTTATATTGAAACTATATACAAGCCTTGTGCTATCGTGGCACCTTAGTTAAGTTTTGGCATTTTGAAGCGATTATGAGTGGGTCGTTTGTTGGTTTGATATCGAACTACGTGAGCATTATAGCGTACAGAATAAGATAATCGTTATATCTTCCAAGAGGAAAGGCTATTAATGTTGATGGAACATCGTTGTAAGTGAGATTTTTTAAACAATATCTTCCTTTAACCTTGGAACATCGTTGTAAGTGGGAATTTCTAGACTGAGGCCTAAACTCCTCTGACATGAGCATTCATTCTGCATATTCCATTCTGCAATGTTGGAGCGTTGTATTCCACGTGTTAAATTTAATGTGAGGAGAAACATATTGCATCAATTACTAAGTGTTACGATTTGAGTTTAAATCACAGTGAAACGTGTGGCTCATTCTGGCAAGCGTGGTTTTGGCAAGCCACGGTGAAGTGCGGTGAAAGAAATATGGCTAAATGTAGTGAAATAGCCTGATGACATTGGCGCAATTTTGCTGTCGTTTTTTCCTCAAAGATACTATGTTTTGTATAGTGTGCTTGCATGAGAGATAAGAAGTGTGACAAGTTGCAATTGTTGCTTTTTTTGGTGCGCTTGTGCTCCTAGGAAACCTGGTATCTGCAAAACAATTACGATAAGGAAGCCCGAGGTAACGCAGAGAAACACTACCTCTACAAGCACGGTAAAATATTTAAACGTGTTAATTCTGCTTTGTGTTGAAGGCTGAACAGCAGAACATAATGTCACCTTGGAACGATGAACACTAAAACATTGGAGCGAATCAAGTGATGTGTGCATCACCGTGTCAGTGGCATGCTTGGAAATTGATTGCGTACATCCAAGTCAAAGACAACTTTTTTATGATTGAAGAAGCTATATCTGAAGTTTGAATTACATATCAAAGGGTGTATGATCAGACAATAAGGGATGCATTATTTGTTACATTACCTGAGGATTGAGTTGTGTTTTCAGACTTAATTGTGCTCTGAAATCTCAAGGTGTCAAGGGCAAGAGGCATCCTTACTGCTGTAGTAGATGCAAGTTCTTCTGGTTTGTTGATCATAAAGATCCTCCTTTTGACTTAGTTGTAAGCTTTTTTTGACATCAAGCTCACCAGTTTTATTTCCAACAATTCTCTTTGCTACCAGTGGTTTTTTAACTGTACTTGCAATAGCTAGAGGTGGAAGACCTACTTCAGCTTTAGAAGGAACTGCTTGAGAGACATTGCTGCAATTTTTTGATACTCTATGAGACTTATATTCAAGAGACAGTTTTGATGAGCTAACGAAATTGGGTGCCAGAACTTCGTCTATTGTGGATGCTATCACTAAGATTATATGACTATATCAGGTGTTGAGATATAAAAGTTTTCAATAAGAACCAATCTGCATTATCTAGTTTGTTGACTCCTTGCAAATTTTGAGAAAGAAAGAATTATAGTGTTGAATGAATACTTAAGTTGCTTTCTGGTATGCTTCAAGACTTTCTTGGCCTACTGTAAAGCAATTCAAGTTGATCTAGTTTTAGCATCTTCAAATTCTACCTGTTGCTTCTTGTTGCACACTGATCATTTGCTACACATTTATAAGGATATTGTTGTGTACTGTGAGTGGGTATTACTTTTTTGCATTAAGTAGTAGTTCTGATCAGTTTTTAAGGCATAAATGGCCAAAATCAATGAAGTATTAGACTTCATGAAAACTCTTATACAATCTACTGGTGATGACACATTACAAATCAGCAAAGGATCTCTCTCAGAAATTTAGACATGTCTACAAAATGCACAGGAAAAGATTGATTTTTTGCAGCTTGAATCTCAGCTATAGCAAGAAGAATTAAAACAGAGGAGTCATTCTGAACATATTTCTGTTCAAAACATTGAGACTGCAACCCATCAGTAGCAAGTCAATAATGTTATTGTTCATTCAAATAAAGTAGCAGTTGTACATGCAGATGCAAAAACTCAGTCTGCTCTTCCCAAGCCCATCATCAGACCTTGGGAACAACTTGTCCACAACAAGCATAGAACCAGTCTTGGATATGACAAGGACTTGTCCTTTCATATTCCAGACTACTCAAAGCCCATTCAGTTTCAAAGTGATGGATTTCTTCATGACAGTTCACCTACTCCTCATGATAGTTCGCCTCCAGCTGTTCCAGATTCTATCCTTCTTCCACAGCAACAACAACAACAACAAAAGATTTTGAAATGCCAACACTGTGACCGAGTTGGCCATCTGAAAGATCACTGTTTTGATCTTCATCCATGTAAGCACTATCATAAAACCAACCATTCTTCACACAGATGCTTCAGAAATAAACATCCTGCAAGAACAAAGATTCATCTTGGATGGATCACTTCTTGGAAATGGACATCAATAGCCAAGAAGATATTCCAAACGCATGTCAGAACTTGTTCCAAAGTATTAAACAATCTTGCAGCTGAGTTTTCTCCATCATCTCACCTTGTATCTAACAGGGGGGAAATGATGGTCATCTACAAGCTTCAAAGCCACATCAAGTGAGCTTGAGCCACAACCTGCCACACCAGCTTCAGAGTTGTAGCTAGAGACAAAGATGCCCATGAACATGCCTTCAGGTGGTAATCTAGGACACTTCCTCTAGCAGAAGACTTCAGCTTCTTGCCAGTTTAGGAAGAATTCTAGGGACAAAATTGAGAACACTTCCTCTAGCAGAAGACTCCAGCTTCTTGCCAGTTTTGGAAGAGTTCCAGGAATTTAATTAAGCATTCCAGAGTTGTTGGTCATCCTTAAACCATCACAGGTTGAGACTTCCCTTTTCAGGTTGAAGTTCTCCCTTTTATGCGGGGTGAGACCTCCCTTTCATGGTTGAAGGTTTCCCTCTTCAAAACAATAGGAGCACCTCCTCTAGCAGAAAACTTCTGTTTCTTGCCATTTTTGGAAGAGTTCTGGGAACTGCACTAAGCGTTCTAGTGTTGGTGGTCATCCTTAAACCACCACCCTTTATACCAACATTTCAGAGAGCACATTCAGCCTAGTGCTGCCATGCATTTTTGCAAAATTTTGTATTACAGCTCTCTTCTTGGACTCATACATAACCCTTCGAATTAAGGGGGGGAATGTTGGACACCTAATCCTCAATGGGTTAGTGTGGAAGCCGAATGGACAAAAGGAGTCCAAGAGACCTTGGGATGTGAAACCCAACAGTCACTTATTGTACTATAAATGTGTATCTCTTGTTAATAAAAATTGTACTCTCCTGATTATCTTTCATATTGTTCTTGCTGCCCATGTGTGTCTAACAGGTCTCAACCTAGATAGTAGCAGAATAAGGGCAGTGGTAGGGAACTATTGAAGTGTTGGATTTGTCGTAAAGACCATCGCAAGAATGATTTTCCGTTGTACCAGGGTGGCAAGCCACAGATCTACAGTGCTCAGGAGGTGGAGATAGTTGGGGATGTTGGTTAGAGAATTCCCCAGATCTATGCAGTGCTTGATAATAGGTAGGAAGACCATCAGGCATCTATTATTTATATGGAAGGTAAGTTTCATGATTAAGTTGTTTCCATTTTTATTGATCCTGGATCTAATTATACTTATGTTAGTCCTAACCTGATGTATCAATGTCATTCTAATAAATAAGTGCATGCATAATCTTGGTTGGTGCAGTTGGCTACAGGGACCAAGGCAAGAGTTCATCATTGGGTGAAGACTTGTGCATTTGAGCTTAATGGAATTCCTACAACAAGACACCTATTTGTGCTTCCTTTGGGTTCATATAACATGGTTTTGGGCATGGATTGATTGTTTACTCATAGGACCAAGGTAGATTTATCTATATATGTATGTGCTTGAGGATTATGTAAAGTTGCAAGTGATTAAATTTGAGTTTTTAAGGCTCTCATGTCAAATTCATAAACACATAAACATGAATTTAAACTTCAGAAACTGCATAATATTATAGACAATACCACCATAATAGCAAACACAAATCAGCAAGTGATGAAGGAGTTCACCCCTCCTGGGCTACATCTCCTGGTCCAGCTTTCAATGCTTGGGTCTATATCATTATGTTCATAAAAATAGTGATTACATCAAGTTAAAATGGCTTCAATAATAGATCCAGTGGATTAAGAGCTATCAAAAACCCCTATCTAGCCTCTTTATGCTCCCCAAAAGACCAAAAACTGAGAAAGTTATGAGCTTCCCAAGTTTTGTTGCTACTCGACCCACAAATTCGCCAAGTCTGGCCAACTATCCTACAATTTTGCCCCAATTTTCACTAACAGAGAAACAAATCGGTGGAGTTCATGCGTAATTTGTGGATTCATTAAATTTCCCATTGACTCCTATGCACACGCTCCTGGTCACATGGACCCCCATGGGATTGGGGGTTGGTTCCCAAGGCCTAACCCTCTTTTGGTGCACCCCTGGTTCTTGACGCTATGGTCGTATGACAAATATTAAGGTTGGGAGGGGGCTAAGCCCTAGACCCCAGTCCCGCCCCTGCTCCTTGTGGTTATGGTGACTAGGGCTAAGGCTAGCCATCGGCCCCTTACTCCAATACTCTGCCCCATTAATGTTTAAATAAACATATGGTGGGTCCTTTACACAAGCCCACCTTTGGTGCAATGGTGTATGCGGATATTTGTTGGTAAGAAGTTTGAGGTTCAAATCTTGTGGAGTGTAAATTTGACTTGCCCCAAAAAATTTCATGGCCACCAAGGTGCTACGTGGCAACCTCTAGTTGCACCAGATGGCAACCTCCAATTGGTCCACGTCACACCAAACCAATCACCCAATATCAAATCACCAACTCAACACCAATAAAAACCTGACAAGTGGCATGATGTCACTGGCTCAATCAACCCAGTCATTTTTCCAAACCAGCAAGCCTAGTTAGCATGCCATGTCAGTAGTATGGACTACTGACTAGGCATCTCTGCACAAAATTTTCCCAGTTTTCCAAATCGATCATAACTCATTTCCAAGAGCATACGACCTTCGTTTTCTGCAAAACAAGTTGCATCAGATTCAGAATGACGAGATCTACGCAGTCCTTCAAGTTTTGCTCCAATCCAACAACTTTCATTTTTTAGCATATTTTGAGCACCAGATCACTCCTCCGCACTGGAAGCTTTTGGACCCCCAAAAGATCTTTATTACTAAAAAATTAGATGAGGGTATATCCCCCTCACCCTTTCAATCTCAATCCACTAGAATTTTCCTAAACTCAACAATTTGAGATTTTCATGAAAATTGATCTTTTTCCTTGATTCTAGAGACCTTGTCTTACTGCTGTAGTTGTCGTCTTGCTACAATTTCCTAGAATTTGCATAATAGAAAATTGTCCTTGAAGGAACAAACATATTCCCTCCTCGGTATCAATCAAATGAAACTTAAACAACTTGAAAATCTTCTCACTTCGAACACTGTCGACATGATGATGTTTAGCTTGTCTTGCCTTGTCTTGCTTTCCCGTCTTAGGATGAAGTTGCGGATGCAATTTCCAGCACTTCTCAACCCAGTGCCCAATAATATTACAATGCGTGCAGAAATTTGTGTGCTTGCTTCTTGATGACATTGTCTTCGAACTTAGAAGAGAGTCTTTCTTCCCTATTGCATTCCCACATTCAAGCAACTCTTTCCTTTGTTGACACTTCTTCACACTACGGTTAGGTGAATGATAAAAAGTCCATGGAACCATATTCCATACAATTTATTCAATTAATCACGTGGCTCAAAATCAAAGAATCTATTTGAGTGAGGCTTATACCTTCCACTGTTATCCTTTGAACCATGCTTCTTATACGAGGAACTTGAATGGCAAGAAGAACTTGTCTTAGTATCTTCTTCAACTTGCTCATCTCTCTTTGGAAGGTATCTTCTTCCCTTGTTATCCTCCTTTTGCTTTAGAAACCAAGCTGGTAGTAATTCCAGATGCAAATCCCAACAATTTTCCTCGTCATGTCCTCTCTTATAACAATATGAAAATGATACCCAAGAGCTATCACTGGAAGACCATTCTCCCTTTTCAACATAGCCCAAACCTTCATATCGAGGTCTCTCCTTTCACTCAAATGGATGGATAATACCCTGATTATTCACTCCAATGCCTCCTCTCCTTGTAACCCATCTTGGACAAGAGCTTTGTTCCTATGCCTTTTCTATGCTTCTCAAAGGCTGCAAAAGAGCTTAAATCAACATTTTCATGTAAAGAAATTGCATGTAAATGCTTACCATTTCCCTCATTTTTCGACTGAGGAACAAAGATGCTCTTAAACTCTTTCCTAATTCTTGAGGTGTCTTCTTGGAGTATTGGTATTTACTCTTTCATATCCTTGGACTTTGCTGCTGATAAAACCTCATCCTCATCATCATGAGGACAAAAGGTGCAAGCTTTTTCATCTTCCTTCTTTGATGGGTGGCTTTCTACACTAGCCTCTAGTGTAAGGGTTGTTGTGGAAGAGGTGATGATGAAGGTAAAGATGGAGGTGAAGATGATGGTGGAGAATATGGTGGTTTTTCACCATTCCCCTCTGAAGGCTTGTCATCATCTCCTCCTTTTCCTCCAGAAGAACCCTCTCCTTTTGAAGGCTTGGAGCTCTCACCCTGCAATCTTGAATTTCTCTCTTCATAGAGAACTTTCACCATGTGGGTCATGTAAAATAAAGATATTTTGAAAGCCTTCTCATCCTCTAACATATTATCAACTCCTCTTTCATGAGACATGCTTATTGAAGCTTCAAGAACAACTTGAGGTGAAACTTGTGGTGGAGATTGTGGCAAATGTGCTCTCCTTGTCCTTGTCCCAAATTGAGAACCTACATCCGCAAGCTTTCCTTCTCCTCTCTTGAGATTCAACCTTGTAAGAATCAGAACACTTGCAAATAATTAAATCCTCACAACAAAAAAGAAAACCTCGCTTTGATACCAAACTTGATCTGTATATGAATGTGCTTGAGGGTTATGTAAAATTACAAGTGATTTAATTTGAGTTTTCAAGGTTCTCATGTCAAATCCATAAACACATAAACATGAATTTAAACTTTAGAAATTGTAGAATATTATAGACAATACCACCAAAACAATAAACCCAAATCATCAAGTGATGAAGCAGTTCATCCATCTTGGGCTATGTCTCCTATTCCAACTTCTAATGCTTGGGCCTATATCATTTTGCTCATAAAAATAGTGATCACATCAAGTTAAAGTGCTCCAATTGATTAAATAACAACTCCAATGGCTTTAGAACTATCAAAAACCCCTGTCTAACCTCTTTATGCTCCCCAAAAGACCAAAAACTGAGAACTTTATGAGCTTCCCACATTTTGTTACTACTTGACCCACAAATTCGTCAAGTCCAGCTAATTGTCCTACAATTTTGCCCCAGTTTTTTCTAACAGAACAATAAATTGGTGCAATTCTGGCACAATTAGTGGGTTCATTAAATTGCCCATTGACCCCTGTGTGCATGCTCCTGGTCACATGGACCCCCATGGCACTGGGGGCTAGCGCACAAGGCCTAGCCCTCTTTCAGTGCACCCCTGGTTCTCGACTCTATGGTCGTACAGAAAATATTAAGGTCGAGGGAGTCAGGGCTAAGCCCTAGCCCCCGATCCCGCCCCTGGTCCTTGTGGGCATGGTGACCAGGGCTGGTGCTAGCCATCAACCCCCACCCCAATACTCCGCTCCATTAATGTTTAAATAAACATATGGTGGGTCCTTTACATAAGGCCCACCTTTGGCGCAATGGTGTATGCAGATATTTCTTGGTAAGAGGTTTCAGGTTCTATTCTTGTGGAGTGTAATTCGAACTTGCCCCAAAAAATTTTGTGGCCACTAAGGCATCACATGCCAGTCTCTGGTTGGGCCACGTGGCGGCTTCTAATTGGTCCATGTCACACCAAACCAATCACCCAATATGAAATTTCCAACTCAGCACCAATAGGAACCTGACAAGTGGCGTGATGTCATTGACTTAGCCTCTAGTTGGTCCACATCACACCAAACCAATCACCCAATATGAAATCGTGAACTCAACACCAATAGGAACTTAAAAAGTGGCATGATGTCATTAGCTCAATGAACCCAATGATTTTCCCAATTCAACAAGCCCAGTTAGCATGCCACATCAACAGTATGAACTGTTGACTAGGCAGCCCTACACAAAATTTTGATTGTTTGTCAAATAGATCAAAACTCATTTCCGAGAGCATACGATGTCTGTTTTTTGTGAAACAAGTTGTGTGGGATTCAGGATTGTTAGAAATTATATATTACAAAGAAATGGAACACATAAAATATTGCAGAAATATAAACACAGAAAATGCATAAAACAAGAGAGACACAGATATACGTGGTTCACCCAGTTTGGGCTACGTCCACCCTGAATATCCAATCCTTCCTTTCTATTATCCAACAAAATGAAGAGACACAACCTACAGTAGATTTGTTGTAATATCCTTTGTTTTCTCTCATAGTCTCACCTCTCCGTTTCTTGCTCACAGAATACACATCTATTACACAGCCTCAAATACAATGCCCTCATACAAAGAGAGGAGTTGCCTTCTAGGGAAAAAAAACCCTAAACTAAACATAAGTTCTACCGTCAGATCATTTGCCTAATGAATAGCCCAGATTGACTAGAAATTACTATATTTTACAAGGCAATTTTACATATGTTTTTAGCTTCGGGGCCGCTGCCCCCAAACCCCCGCCAAAGGACCACTGGCCCTCGGACCTCCCAGCCTGGGAGGATTGGCCCCCCTGCACCCCCCCGTGTGGAGGGGTGTACAAACTTCCTGGGGTATACATCCGGCTGAAACAAAGACCTCTAAACAATCATGCTCCATACTCAACAATCTCCTACTTGGAGAATGATTGTAGCAACTCCACCGCTGCTTCATTTGCTGGACAATGACTCCTCTTTGGACCTGGCTGTTTCTCATCTTCATCGTCATCCTTGAATACCAATTGAAACTGATCATATTCTCAGTTTCTCCCTGGTTACAACTTTTGTTAGCATATCTGCAAGATTCTGGCTAGTGTGTATCTTTTCCAGCTTCAACTCTCCATCTTCCAACACTGATTGTATGAAATGGTACTTGAGCTGTATGTGTTTAGTCCTAGAATGAAATGTTTGAGTTTTTTTCAAGATGAATGGCACTTTGGCTATCACTGTATAACGTGCCCATATCATGCTCCTTACCCAATTCACCCATAAACCTTTGTAACCAAATCATTTCTTTACTAGCCTCTGTAGCAACAATATACTTTGCTTCTGTTGTTGAAAGTGCAACAACACTTTGGATTTTTGAAACCCAACTGATCGTTGTTCCACCTACAGTAAATACATATCATGTAGTGCTCCTCCTATTATCTCTGTCACCTACCATATCTGCATCAACATATCTCTGTAGAGAAATGTTTAAACCACCAAAGCATAATGCTTTATTTGTGGTACCTTTCAAATATATGAGAATCCATTTCACTGTCATCCAATGTTTCTTTCCTGGATTGTTCATGTACCTACATACAACTCCCACTGCATGTGCAATATCAGGCCTTGTGCAGACCATTGCATACATTAAGCTTCCAACTACAGATGCATATGGAACTTTAGACATATAATCCATGTCTTCTTGGGTTTTTGGGCACATTTCCTTACTAAGTTTGAAATGGCTAGCAAAAGGTGTACTAACTGGTTTTGCATTGTGCATATTAAATCTTTTCAACACCTTTTGTATGTACTCATTTTGAGACAATGTTAATTTGCAATTTTCCCTGTCTCTAGTTATTCTCATACCAAGGATTTGTTTTGCAGCTCTCAAATCCTTCATTGCAAATGAATTTGCCAATTTCTTTTGAGCACATTTATTTCTTGCATGTTAGACCCTGCAACAAGCATGTCATCTACATACAATAACACTATAATATAGCTGCCATCATTTTGTTTTTTTCAGATAAACACAAAGATCAGAGTGACATCTAGTATAACCTTGTTCAGACATAAACTTGTCAAGATACCACTGCCTTGGAGCCTGTTTTAAGCCATACAAGCTCTTCTTCAACCTGCACACAAGTTTCACCTTCCCTTTCACTTCATATCCTTGTGGCTGCTGCATATATATATCTCTTCCTCCAAATCCCCATGGAGAAAGGTTGTCTTTACATCTAACTGCTCAAGATGCAAATCTTCAGCTGCTACAAGACTCAAAATAGTTCTGATTGAAGTCATTTTAACAACAGGAGAAAATATTTCATCAAAATCAATACCTTTCTTCTGTGCAAACCCCTTCACCACAAGTCTAGCTTTGTACCTCTGTTTTCCTCCATCTTCCTTCAGCCTGTAAACCCATTTATTCTTCAATGTAGTTTTTCCTGCAGGCAACCTGACTAAATCCCAAGTCTGGTTATGCATTAAGGAGTGCATCTCTTCTTCCATGGCTACCTCCCACTTCTTCCTGCTTTCAACCTGCATTGCTTCTTCATAACATTCGGGTTCACCGGAATCAGTCAACAATAAATAATATAATGAAGGAGAGTATCGTTCAGGGGGTCTACTTATCCTGGTAGATCTTCTAACACCGCTTTCAGGTGTTTGGGGTGCCTTTTGCTGTTGTGGTGGTTGCTGCTGTTGTGGTTGTTGATTATTATTATTTTCAGGCACCTTTAATTTTTCAGTGATTTCATCAAGAACTATGTATTCCTTGTTT
>APFE030079210.1:56834-72575 GCA_000404065.3 Pinus taeda | reverse complement strand
ACAAGTCCCCCCCACACCCCCCCACGTGGAGGGGTGTACAAACTTCCTAGGGTATACATTCGGCTGAAACAAAGACCTCTAAGCAATCATGCGCCATACTCAACAATCTCCCACTTGGAGAATGATTGTAGCAACTCCATCGCTGCTTCATTTGCTGGACAATGACTCCTCTTTGGACCTAACTGTTTCTCATCTTCATCGTCATCCTTCAAGACCAATTGAAACTAAGCATATTCTCAGTTTCTCCCTAGTTACAACTTTTGTTAGCATATCTGCAGGATTCTGGATAGTGTGTATCTTTTCCAGCTTCAACTCTCCATCTTCCAACATTGATCATATGAAATGGTACTTGAGATGTATGTGTTTAGTCCTGGAATGAAATACTGAGTTCTTGGCAAGATGAATGGCACTTTGGCTATCACTATATAATGTGCCCATATCATGCTCCTTACCCAATTCACCCATAAACCTTTGTAACCAAAAAATTTCTTTACTAGCCTCTGTAGAAGCAACATACTCTCCTTCTGTTGTTGAAAGTGCAACAACACTCTGGATTTTTGAAACCCAACTGAAAGTTTTTCCACCAACAGTAAATACATATCCTGTAGTGCTCCTCCTGTTATCTCTGTCACCTACCATATCTGCATCAACATATCCCTGTAGGGAAATGTTTGAACCACCAAAGCATAATGCTTCATTTGTGGTACCTTCCAAATATCTGAGAATCTATTTCACGGCCATCCAATGTTCCTTTCCTAGATTGTTCATGTACCTGCTTACAACTCCCACTGCATGTGCAATATCAGGCCTTGTGCAAACCATTGCATACATTAGGCTTCCAACTTCTAATGCATATGGAACTTTAGACATATAATCCATGTCTTCTTGGGTCTTTGGGCACATTTCCTTACTAAGTTTGAAATGGCTAGCAAAAGGTGTATTAACTGGATTTGCATTGTGCATGTTAAATCTTTTCAACACCTTTTGTATGTACTCATTCTGAGACAATGTTATTTTACGATTTTTCCTGTCTCTAGTTATTCTCATACGAAGGATTTGTTTTGCAGCTCCCAAATCCTTCATTGCAAATGAATTTGCCAATTTTATTTTGAGCACGTTTATTTCCTGCATGTTAGACCCTTCAACAAGCATGTCATCTACATACAATAAAATATAATATAGCTGCCAACATTTTGCTTTTTTCAGATAAACACAATGATCAGAGTGACATCTAGTATAACCTTGTTCAGACAGAAACATGTCAAATTTTAGATACCACTGCCTTGAAGCCTGTTTTAAGCCACACAAGCTCTTCTTCAACCTGCACACTAGTTTCTCCTTCCCTTTCACTTCATATCTTGTGGCTGCTGCATATATATTTCTTCCTCTAAATCCCCATGGAGAAGGGTTGTCTTTACATATAACTGCTCAAGATGCATCTTCAGCTGCTACTAGACTTAGAATAGTTCTGATTGAAGTCATTTTAACAACAGGAGAAAATATTTCATCAAAATCAATACCTTTCTTCTATGCAAACCCCTTCAACACAAGTCTAGCTTTGTACCTTTGTTTTCCTCCATATTCTTCCTTCAGCCTGTAAGCCCATTTATTCTTCAATGTAGTTTTTCCTGTAGGCAGCCTGACTAAGTCCCAAGTCTGGTTATGCATTAAGGAGTCCATCTCTTCTTCCATGGCTAGCTCCCACTTCTTCCTACTTTCAACCTGCATTTCTTCTTCATAACATTCGAGTTCACCAGAATCAGTGAACAATAAACAATATAATGAAGGATAGTATCATTCAGGGGGTCTACTTATCCTAGTAGATCTTCTAACACCACTTGCAAGTGTTTGGGGTGCCTGTTGCTGTTGTGGTGGTTGTTTTTGTTGTGGTTGTTGATTATTATTATTTTCAGGCACCTTTACTTTTTTAGTGATTTCATCAAGAACTGCATATTCCTTTTTTCTTCTTCCTGTTTCTTTTCCTGCAACTGATTCCTATACAAGACCTTTTCATTGAATATTACATCTCTGCTCCTAATGATTTTGTGATTTTCATAATCATATAAGCGATAACCAAAATCATTAACACCATATCCAATAAAGGTACATTTCTTTGACTTTGCCTCAAGCTTTGTCTATTTTCTTTTCAATATGGACAAAGGCCTCACAACCAAAAGGCTTTAAAATAGAGTAGTTTACCTTTTTACCTGTCCATGCTTCCTCTGGAACACCACCATCCAAGGAACTTGAAGGCCCTCTGTTTATTAGATAAACAACAGTATCTATAGCATTTGCCCAAAACTATAAAGGCAATCCTGCATGCAATCTCATGCACCTTGCATGCTCCATGATTGTCCTGTTCATCCTTTCTGACACACAATTTTCTTGTGGTGTTCTTGGAACTGTTTTCTATCTGTGAATTCCATGCTCTGAACAGTACTTATCAAACTCTTTGCTGCAATATTCAACTCCATTGTTTGATCTAAGACACTTCAATTTCTTTCCCGTCTCAATCTCAACCAAAGCTTTCCATTTCTTAAAAGTATCAAATACATCAGATTTATTCTTAATACAATAAATCCAAGTCTTTCTAGTTGCATCATCAATAAAAGTAACATAATAACGAGAGCCACCTAGAGATGATACCTGAGCAGGTCCCCATACATCTATATGCACAAGCTCCAATTTTTCATTCTTCTTTTCTTTGCCAACTCTGAGAAATATGACTCTCTTCTGTTTTCCATAAATGCAATTCTCACAGAAGTTCAAATCAACATTATTCAAACCCGGCAACAAATTCCTTGAGTGAAGAATCTTCATCCCTTTTTCACTCATGTGTCCAAGCCTATGATGCCATAATGCTGCATCTGCTCCTTTGGAAGTTAAAGCATTAACAGAGTTAGAAATACCATTGCATAAATACAATGTACCAACCTTTCGCCTTTTGCTATTACCAGGGCTCCTTTGGTGACCTTCCAAGCTTTATCTGTGAAAGTTGTCACACAACCTTCACCGCCTAACTGCCCTGTTGAAATCAGATTTTTCTTTAGATCTGGAACATGCATTACCTCCTTTAGTAGCCATTGGTTTCCATTCTGCTGTTTTACAAGAACCTTACCCATTCCAACAATTTTACAGGGTTTATCATCACCCAAACGAACTTGTCCAAAATCTCCTTAAACAAAGTGATGAAAGTATTTCTTATCAGGTGTGGCATGGAATGAGGCCCCTGAATCTACCACCCAGGAATCAGTGATATTTTCGAGAGAAAGAATCAAAGCATCTTGTAACACCTCACTTGTCACATTTGCTTCATGATTTTTTTCTTTTTGTGCATCTCCTTCTTTTCCCTTCCGAGATCTACAGTCTTTCTTTAGGTATCCTTTCTTTTCGAATTTCCAACACACTATCCCCAATATAGATTTGGATTTGCCTTTCCTTGATTTACTGCGATATCCTGAGCTCTTTCCTCTTTCCATTTTTCTTCCCCTAGACTCTACACTCAAAGCATTACCCGATGTCTCACCAGAGCTTTTCCATCGCATTTCCTCGCTAAGGATATCACCGACAACATCATCAAACTTTAAAGTACTAGATCCAGAAACAGAGTTACTAATGGCCATCACTAAACCATTCCAACTTTCTGGTAATGAGCACAAGAATAATAGAGCTCTAACTTCATCATCAAAGTTTACCCCTACAGAACATAACTGACTTGTAACAGTATTAAAATCATTTAAATGGTCTGCAACATATCCACCTTCCGACATCTTCATATTACATAACCGTTTCATAAGAAATACCTTGTTTGAGGCCAATTGTTTTTCATATAGTCTCTCCAACACCTTAATCAAACCCTCTATCATTTTTTCCTTCGAAATGTTGAAGGTGACCGACACTGCGATGCACAACTGTACTGTTCCAAGTGCCTTTCTATCGAGAAGGTTCCATTCTTCATCTGTCATACCAGTCAACATCTTTGCTTTTCCACTGAATGGTAGGTATAGATCTTTCTGATACAGATAATATTCCATCTACATCTTCCAGTTTTGGCTGTTAAATTTCTCGACCCTAAACTTACCATCTTCTGCCATTGCTCCCACTCGAACGAGGAACCCTTCTTTCCTGCGAGCTTATCAGCCAAATAGACCTTCAGCTCTGATACCAGTTGTTAGAAAATTATATATTACGAAGCAATGGAACACATAAAATATTGCAAAAATATAAACACAAGAAAACGCATAAAACAAGAGAGACACAGATATACGTGGTTCACCCAGTTTGGGCTACGTCCAATCCGAACAGCCAGTCCTTCCTTTCTATTATCCAGCAAAATGAAGAGACACAACCTACAGCAGATCTGTTGTAATATCCTTTGTTTTCTCTCACAGTCTCACCTCTCTATTTCTCACTCACAGAATACACATCTAATACACAGCCTCAAATACAATGCCCTCATACAAAGAGAGGGGTTGCCTTCTAGGGAAAAAAACCCTAAACTAAACATAAGTTCTATTGTCAGATCATTCGCCTAATGAACAACCTAGGTTGACTAGAAATTACTATATTTTACAAGGCAATTTTACATCTGTTTTTAGCTTCGGGGCCGCTGCCCCCGAACCCCAGCGAGGGGGACAAGTCCCCCCCACACCCCCCCATGTGGACGGTTGTACAAACTTCCTGGGATATACATCCGGCTGAAACAAAGACCTCTAAACAATCATGCTCCATACTCAACAAGGATGATGAAATATACGTAGTCATTCATGTTTCTCTCCAATCAGAAAACTTTCATTTTTGAGCATATCTTTTAGCACCGAATCATCTATTGATATGAGAAGGCCATTGAATGCCTCGATGATGATGGAGAAAAGAGAATATTGCAAGGAAAGAAGAATCCTATATCAGTGAGAATGGTTACAGCTATGCAAGCTAAGCACAATTGCAGGAAAGGGTGTGTATTGTTTGCAGGTCATGTTTCCAGTGATACAGGGAAGGATGGTGAGGATGGTGAGGATGATGAGGTCCTGAGAAAGTATCTTTCCTTGCAGTAGTTTCAGGATGTGTTTCCTGTAGAGATTCCATATTTGTCTCCTCGTAGAGAGGTGGATTTCTCTATTGATTTGGTATCAAGAGCAACACCAACATATAAGGAACGGTACAAGATGAGTACTCTCGAGTTGGTAGAATTGAAGTTGCAGCTTAAAGAGATGTTTAATAAGGGATACATAATTCCAAGTGTGTTGTCTTGGGGTGCGCAAGTGTTGTTTGTAGGTAAGGACGTACTCTCATATTGTGCATTGATTATAGCCGATTGAACAGGGTGATTGTCAAGAACAGGTACCCATTGCCTGAAATTGATGATTTGTTTGATCAGCTAAAGGGAGTAACAATATTTTCGAAGACTAATATGACATCAGGATATCATCAATTGCACATCAAAGAAGAAGACATCCATAATACTTCATTTCATAGAAGGTATGGGCACTATCAGTTTGTGGTGGTTCCTTTTGGTCCTACCAATGCTCCATCCACTTTCATGTGTTTGATGAACATTGTGTTGCGCCCTTAGATAAGTTTGTGATAGTCTTTATTGATGATATATTGGTGTATTTGAAGAATGAGGAGGAGCATGTAGAGCACCTGGAAGCAATATTGGTAGTGTTGAGAGAGAATTAGTTGTATGCCAAGCCTAGCAAGTGCAGTTTCTTTCAAACTCGGATTCTTGGGACTTGTTATTTCCAAGGAAGGGATAACAATGGATCCAAAAAAGATTAAGGCTATCATGGAGTGGCCAACTCTGAGGAATGTGGATGATGGCATATCATTCATGGGACTAGCAGGTTATTATAGGCGGTTCATCAGGAACTCCTCCAAGATTGGTTATCCTATCACATATTTGCAAAGGAAAGGGAAGAAGTTTTAATGGACTATTGAGTGTGCATCTAGTTTTGATCAGCTGAAGCAATTGATTACCAATTCTCTAGTTTTGAAGATTGCAAATCTTGATAAGGAGTTTGTGTTTTTTACAAATGCATGTAAGGAAGGATGTGGTGGAGTCCTGATGCAAGAAGGACAGGTGGTTTACTATGAATCAAGGAAGTTGAATGAGCATGAGCATAACTATGTGACTCATGATATTAAGTTGACATCTATCATTCATGCATTGAAGATGTGGATACATTATCTTCTTGGTAGGAGGTTCGTCTTGATGAGTGATCACAATGCATTGAGGTATTTGTTTGACCAACCCAATCTGAATGCAAGGCAAGCTAGATGGTTGGATACTCTCGGTGAGTTTGATTTTGAGATCAGGTATATCAAAGGAATAGAGAACAAGGTTGTAGATGCTCTCAATAGGAGAGTGCAGGTGAATCATATTTATATTGTGAGCTCTTATGGGATATATTTACAGAAGCAGATCTTACATGGAGGGAAGCATGATGATAAGTATGAGCAGATGAAGCATATATTGTAGTAGTAGGGTGAGGGTGATTAGGATGAGGAGTATCACCTCACAATAGATGATTTGGTCAGATTCAAGAATAAGATCTATGTGTCCGATAGCAGTGAGTTGAAGAAGCTTGTTTTAGAGGGTTTCATGTCAAGCCATATTCAAGCCACCCAGGATACCAGGAGATTTTGGAAGTTGTTAAGAAGTTCTACTATTGGCCAAATTTGAAGAAAGGGGTGGTTGATTTTGTTGCTAAGTATTTGGACTATCAACAGGTGAAAGTTGAATGTAAGCATCCAGTTGGTTTGTTGCAGCCTACTATTGTTCTAGAATGGAAATGGGAGGTCATTTTCGTGGACTTCATTACAGGGTTTCCTAGTACATCAAGGTAGCATGACTCCATCATGGTTGTGGTTGATAGGTTGAGCAAGGTTTCTCACTTCATTGCAGTGAAGTCTAAAAATTCAATTAGTGAAGTGGCTCAGATCTTCATCAAGGAGATAGTGAGGTTGCATGGAGTTCCCAAGAAGATTATATCAAATAGAGATGTCAAGTTCACTTCCAGGTTTTGGAAGGAGTTATTTATAGGCTTGGGGATAGAGTTATCCTTCAATATATCCTATCATCCACAGATAGATGGAAAGATAGAGAGGGTTAATAGAATTCTTGAGGATATGTTGAGGGTGTATGTCATGCATTAGTAAAGGAAGTGGGAGGAGTATCTTCCACTGATGTAGTTTTCTTATAATAATGGGTATCATGAATCCTTGAAGATGAGTCCATTTGAGGCTCTCTATGGGTAGATTTGCAATACCACATTAGTTGGAGTGATCCAATGAACATGGTGTTCATTGGACCGGATATCTTAGCAAAGATGGAGCAGGAGATGTAGGTTATTAAAATTTATTTGAAGGAAACACAGGAGAGGTAGAAGAGTTATGTGTAACAACATAGATCATTCAAGGAGTTTCAAGTTAGAGAGCATGTGTACTTGCGTATCAAGCCCAAGAAGAGATCCTTGAGGATTGGGACATGTGCCAAGTTGATACCTCAATATTGTGGGCCTTTTGATATCCTTGAGAGGATTGGACCAGTGGTCTACAAACTTTATTTTCCACCATTGGTCAAATTCCATGATGTTTTCCATGCTTCATTGCTTAAGAGATATGTACAGGATGTTGATCATGTGAGTGATTGGTCTATATTGTAGGTGGAACCAGAGGGAGAGTTATAGCTAGAGCCACAATGCATATTGCAGTAGAAAAATCTCATGCTCCATAACTAAGCAATAGAGCAAGTTAAAGTGTAGTGCAAGCACTTTGGGCCCGACGAATAGACATGGGAGATGATGGCTGATCAGATGTGGGCATTATATCCTTCTTTATTTGTTGGTTGAAGCAAATGATTTTTTTTTTTGTGTGTGTGTGTGTGTGTGTGTGTGTGTGTGTGTCATTGTAAATATTCCATCGAGTTGTATTATAATGCTCCAATAAGAAATATGTTTGTCATGTTTTTAGTAGTTTATCATTGTAAATTGAGTTGTGTTATAAATCTCCAATAAGCAGTCTGTTTTGTTTTCAGTGATATGTTGGTCATAAGTGTCATAGAACACTAAGGACGGTATTCCCCCAAGGGGGAGAGGTTTTTAACAACCCCATATTGATTTTCCATGTAAATGAAATGACATTATAAAGGCAAGAATAAGACCAAGGTCACATTAAAATGGGTATCACTTATGGTTAATTAATGGCTTTAGAAATTGGCAATGTCATTGGCAAAGGCAAAAGGAAATAAGGAGAAAAGGAAGATTAAGAGACAAGAATATGGATGCAAGGTTTTAGTGCCTAAATCTACCTTAGGCTTAGAAAGGTAGGATCTAGGGTAACATCAAACCAAGCATAACTTGGTAGCTAGCCCTACCAGGTCGGGAGAGGGCTTTCTCTTGTCAATCTCAGCAAAGATGATCAATGAGGCTTGAGATGACTTATGTCAAGACTGATTTTAGGCTAGGTATTTGT
The DNA here is from genome assembly GCA_000404065.3 of Pinus taeda. Lineage (NCBI taxonomy): Eukaryota > Viridiplantae > Streptophyta > Pinopsida > Pinales > Pinaceae > Pinus > Pinus taeda. Next base: position 64,103 of record APFE030079210.1, on the reverse strand, counting down.
GCAAAAGAGTTTGATCAATTTTTATGATGTTTTGCTGGCTCAAATGGAAAGGCAGATTTTGGGTTTGGGGAATGAGGCTCAGTTTTGCAGAGATCTCAATTAGGCAAGGTAGGCAAATGATTTGATACTTCAAATTGAATGAAATGGAGAGCTTTTAGATAGGTGAGGAGTTTAAGAGGGCAAGAAAACCTCAGGGATCCTCTTCAAACAGCGGAAAACATAAATAACTAAGTAAACCCTAGGTAGAGCACTACAATTTCAATGGATTCTACCTTTATCCTTGTTTGTTTTAGTTAAGATGAAGCAAAATAGATGATGGCATACATAAAACACATGTAAACTTACAATTACATAGGGAAACACAATACCAAAGCAAGATGCCACATGAATCACATAAAGTGCTGCAAACCCTAGTCTATTCCTTAGCCAAAACTGCTGAAAAGATGTATACAATGAAGCTCCAGGCTTTCTCAAAAGTCCTACCTTTGCTAATGACTGAAAAATCACAAGATATAGGCAAACAAAAACTCATCCTAGCCTATAGGGTCGATCTCATAAGTTTAGGAGTTGTTCCAACAAATTCTAAACTGAGAACTAAAAATTAGGCAGTCGAACAGCTTGCCTCTAAAAACTAGGGAACTGATTCATTCAGTTGCAAACTACTTTTTCGTGGATGAATCTACCTCTGAGTGAAAATCTAGCATAATTACATCAAGATATATCAAATTACATTAAATTACATCATGATTTTGACATTTAGAAGAAGAAAAGTCAAACTATCAAGAAACTAGGCGAAAAACAAAGCATTTTTGGTCAAACTGAGCAAAATTTCCCCAATGCGTCGCGCTGATTTCCCTATGTGTAGCACCTTTTTGCAGCTTCTTTTGAAGGCCTTCCTGGTGTCCAAATTTGCTCCAAGTGTGATTTTTGGAAATATCTATCTATCTACTTTCCAGAACAAGTGGCATTTTTGAATTTAGCCTCCATTTGCCCCTCCAAAATTGAGTTCTCCCAACACTGCTTCATGTGTGTCCAAAAAGGGGCAGAAAGGTCATTTTTGGTGTGTTTTTGACCTTTTTGGGGGCTCAAAACCTGTCAAAATTTCTTGGCCATTGGTGAGAATGCATATTTTTCCATGAAAAATCCAAAAATGCTTAGTTTTCCTCAAAAGGAGGCCTCCATCAAAAGCGAGCACTAGGTGGCACAGCGCATTGGGCAGAAAAACCTGTGTTTTGGCCTAAAAATTCCAAAATTGAAAAAAGTGACCCAATTTTTTTGAAATTTGGGCTAAGTGTTTTCCATTAAGTGCTATTTTGGGCTAAGGAAGCCTCAGCCAAGATCTAAAGTCTATCTTGCTCCTTTCACTTCCTCGATGCCTTCTTCTACTTAACCTTCAAGTTCCTGATTCTTGCCTTGCAACTTTTATTTCTCGCCAAGTAATGGTAGGCCATGTGCCTCAACATTATTTTCTCCCTGTTGGCCTTCTTTAGCAACTTTTCTAAGAGGATATTCACTTTATCAAGTCAAGATTCTCGATCATCATTAATTTCTTGTTCAAGTGGTGTGAGCTTCACTTTCCTCCTTTTGGCAGCTTGGCGGTTTTCTCATATATTTTGCATCTCCATAATGGTTTGTTGATCCTCTAGCTGCTTGTTTCTTTGCTCCAGGTATTTTATTATCCACTTAGCTCTTTCTAGGTTGAGGGAAAAATCATTAATGTCTGTTTTTTTCTCTTGGATGATCTCCTTGAGCTTTGAGCTTTGTGGGCCCAAATCAGTGTCATCATCCTGAATGAGAATGAAATCTGTCTCCTACTCTCCTGAAGGTGCCTCATCATGTAATGGCCACTTGCCCTTGTCCTGAACCTTCTCTGCTGATGGAGGAAGCCAGACCCCTTCCACCCCGGGTGGAGATAATACTCGCTTTGCTGCTACAAACAACCTTCTAGTGCCCTTTTGATATGTGACAAACATCGGCACACTAGCGGTCTCATGACTCTCCTGCTGATGTGAAGGTCCACCTGTCTCATGAAAAGCTTCTGGAGGTACTTTAGGAGAAGTGAATATCTCATGAGAAATGAAATCCTCCCATGAGATGTTCTGCAAACCAAGCTGATGCATGACCACAATCTTGATTAGTGCAAAATGGTGTATGTTGTTATACTGCTAATGAGGAGTCTTCCTTTGCACTAGGGTGGTCATTTTCTCAATATTTCAGCACATGAAGTAGGGTAGATTCATTATTCTCGCCCTAGTAAAGTGCATCAACAATCTGATATATAGGCATATAGGCCAGAGAACTGGCCCTCACAGCTGAAATACTTAATTATGAGTTTCATCAAGGGAGCATATGAGTCTTTTAGGTACCGGAAGGGAAAAACTCTGCTAAGATGTCTCTGATAACTAGCCTTGATGTATGGTTGAAAATGTTCCCTATCAATTTGCTGCCTTTTATTCCACTGCTCTTCGACATTTGGAATGCCAGTTGCTAGAGAAATAGACTCTGGTGTCAAGGTGAATGTCACACCTGCTAGAGTGACTTGGCCATTATGTAGATGAAGCACTAATAACCTGGCCAACTCATGATGGTACTGGACTCTTGCAACCATCTCACAGAACTGATAATAGGATTGGTGTTGAAAACACGTGACGGTAAGAGGGCAGGCATATAGCTCGGCAAGTGAAGTAGGCTCCTCTCGTATATGTTTACCACCCTTGTGAGGTCTCCTTGGTGCATGCATTTCTATAGGAGAGTCACTGTGTGTCTCTACATCTCAGTCATAGGAAGGATCAGATTCCATGTTTGCCAAATGTTTGAGTTGTCTTAGATGAGTATGAAGAGATTTTAGGTGTCTTTGATTTTTTGCTACCAAATGTATGAAAATGTATGAAGGACTGTGAAGGGAGAGGGTAAGAGGGGTTTTAGGAATGTTGCTAACTAGAACTTGGGGAATAGAAGGGTTTTAGGGACAGTTATTAGGCTTTGGGATAGCAATTAGGGTTTAGGAATTTGTAGCTAGGGTTTGGGATAGTGAGAATTGGGGATGGGGGTGAATGAATTTAGGGATATGGGGATAGTGGAACAAGTTAATGAAACTAGAAAACAAATCAGGGAATCAAAGGGTGAGGGAGTGATGGAGTGGACTTGACAACAAAAACACAACTACAAACCCTAAGCAATTGTTTTTTGAGAAAAAATTGCAAGGAGGTAGGGTATAAAAAAAATTTCACTAAATCATCATAAACATCTTAAGGCACACATTCATTGGCATTGGAAGATTGTTTGACTTACTTTGGATAGGTGGCAACAGAGCGAATTTAACATTTGGATGAATTTCATGGGTGAAAACGGCTTGCAGCTCTATGCATCATGCCACAAACCCAACGCATCATGCCTGCTATATGCGTTATGCCAATGTATTTTTTACACTGTGGAGGGTGGCCCAATGCGCTGTGCCAGCGCTATGCGTCGTGCCAGTGACCCAATGTACCGCGCCTCTGCATCTGGAACTATTTGCTGTAATTTTCATACCACGACCTTGCTCTAAGTTTCTCTTGCTCTTTTGGATGCAAATGAGTCTTTTAAACACAAGAAATGGCTTATATACAAAAGACTATAATTTTTCACTCATAAAACCCACTTTTGTAATGTTTACATTTGACACTTTCTTTTCAAACTCTATTTTTAGGCAGTTTTGCTTTATTTTGCCTTTGATGAGCTGAATGACTTAACTTTTTGTTTGCCTTATAGGTGATGAAGATGCTAAAGCTTATCAAGGTGACCAGGGTTGCCACTGAAGCTGTTACATATGAAAATTTGAAATTACACCAAATTTTATACATGAAAACATAGAATACTATGTTTTTCCTCAAAACAGGGTTTTGAGGAAAAATACATTTCTGAGCATGTGATTATGGAATTTATTGGTATTGGAACTTTATTCAACCTCCTCATGCGCCTGTTGATCATTATTAAACATTTTGAAGAGATTTTTTACAAAACCCTAGACTTAATGAAACTAAAACCCTAAAAATGACTCTTGCAAATTTAAAGACAAAAAGTGACTGCAGATGATCTTAATGAATGGAAATTAGCCAGCAGGTGAAGGACATGAGGGAAAATGTACAACAAGACACTACCGTCAAATGATCCATGCTCCTAATGGAATGTAGCTGACTGAGCGAGACACCTAATATGCAATGCAACAAGAGAATTTGATCACTAACAGAGGGATAAAGATACCAACACTAGCATTGGCTCTAATGGGGATGGTAGCTCCTTGGAGGTGCCAAGAACTACAGATCTCTGGGAAATTAAGCAGTGCCTTTTGTCCATTGGGCTATGGAGTCAATAACTTCGACAAACCAAAACCAAACTCTTGACTAAATTTCAGGACTGAAATCTGACTCAAGACTTACTCAATTTCAAGAATGAAATCGACTAAAAGACCTGACTCAAACCAACCAGACAAAACTAAATTCAAACCTCAGTTTTATAGCCTTCACCTCGGGCCCAAAACTGAAAGAATGATACAGTACACACTTGCAATGAAATTTAAACAAACCGGTATATACAATGATACATATTACAGCAGAAATCATTTCAAAAATAGTACCGTTTGAGCAGCCGACCATTGACTGGCCCACCTAGATAGTCTTCTCCATTCATTTCTTTCAAAAGGAAAGCATTTTGGCCCCGATATGCAGTGATCTTGAAAGGTCCTTTCTAGATATTCTCAAACTTGCCATGCTTACCTTTATCTTCATTTCTCGCGTTCCATTTCAGCACTATGTCTTCTTTTTTAAACTTGTCTGCCTTTTCCTTTCAATCATACATCTTCTTAATTCTCTCTTGCAACTTGAAAGTGCTATGAAACACCTCCTCTCTTGTTTTCTGCAAATGAATCATTTGATTGATTCTCCGTTGCAAATGATCATCTTCGCTGCCCTCTTCTTGTAGGATTTTAACCACCGGGACTGCAAGTGAGGTCGAGAAGACCATGTCCACACCATACACAACCTCGAAAGGAGACATGCCTATAGATTTATTTTGACTTACTCTGTCTGCCCAAAGTGCATTAACAAGCTTTTTGTGCCACCTTTTCTTGTTCGTTTCCAACAGCTTTTTGATAATTTTGACCAAAGATTTATTTGAGGATTCTGCCAATCTGTTACCTTGGGGGTAATATGCAGTTGAGTGCCCCAAAGTGATTTGATATTTCTTACAAAAGTCAATCATTATTTTAGATTTAAAGGCTACTGCATTATCAATGATCAGTTTATTTAGACAGCCAAAACGAGACAAAATATTGTTTTCAAGAAATGAAATGATTACCAAATCAGTGGCCTGCCTTGTAGGAATCGCCTCAATCCATTTGGTAAAATAGTCCATCCTTGTGAGGATCCATTTGTGCTATGCTAAAAAAGTAGGATTTATCTCGCCAATGAATTCCAAACCCCACTGCTAAAATGGAGCACTTACTTCAATGGGCTTGAGTGGTAAAGGCTGCAATTTTCTCCTACCTTGAAAATCTGACATTCATGGCAGCTTGCTACAGTTTTGTACACATCAGCAAAAAGAGTTGGCCAATAATATCCCACTCTCAAAATTTTATTGGTTGTTGTCTTCTAGAAAAGATGACCTCTCCAATATCCCTTGTGAAAGTGTTCCATAACCTGTTTTGCCTCTTCTTCAACCAAACAATTGAGCAAGCCACCACCAGGATCTTTCCAATAAAGTGCATTATTCATGATACAAAACTTGGCAGCCTTCAAGTTCAAGGTCCTACTTTTGTTCTTAGCCATTCCAGGTGGTGGTGACAGATTTTGGAGTACATAAACAATGTCAGAATACCAAGGAGAAAGAAGAAAAATTTCTGATACCTGAGCAGGCAAACTCTCTTCATCTTCCTCAAACATAGCAGCAATGAGATTAATGTCCAAGGTGTGCATATTTGACTCAGCCATTAGTTTAGCTAGCCCCTGTCTTTTGATGAGTTTTGTCTATTTGATCTCCACGTCATATTCCAACAAAGCAACAATCCATTTGCCTCTTCGTCCCTTTGGATCTGTTTGCACTAAGACATCTTTGACAACAACATTAGGGACATAAGCAAGGATGTGAGAATGCAGAATATAGACTCGAAAGTCTTTCAATGCCTTCACCAAAGCAAGAGCCTATTTTTCAATAATATTATACTTTAAAGCTGCATCCCTTATGGTTCTGCTGAAAAATGCAATTGGTTTCTCGAGCTGGTCTCTTTTCTGCATCAAGACCGTTGCCATAATATGATCAGAGGCAAACGAAAACAAAAAGAAATCTTGAATATAATCCGCGCTGATCAAAACCAGAGCTGAAGATAGGGCCAACTTCACCAAATTGAAAGACTTAACTGCTTCCTCGGTCCACTTCACTACACTATCTTTCTTGAGCATGTTTGTGATTTCCCTTAAATGTTCTACAAGATTAGGCACAAAACGACATAATAAATTCATCTTATCGTTGAATGATTAAATCTCTTTCTTACTTTGTGGAAAATCAATCTTTTGAATGGCTTCCACCTGATCTGGATTGATTCAGATGCCCTCCTTTGATATAATATGACTGAGAAGCTTGCCTTCATCCATGGCAAACAAACTCTTCTTTGGATTGAGAGATATACCATACTTTCTACACCACTGAAATACAATTTTCAGATGATAGAGGTGCTCTTCATCTCAATTAGAGAAAACTATCAAATCATCAAGATAAACAACTAGATAAACATCTTTTTCATTAGCAAATGCGATATCCATCTGTTATCCAGGAATAGTGTCCACTCGGATGCTGCTATTCCCACTAAGATGGGTGGCTATCTTAGAAACAAACAATCAAAGTCTACTATTGTTTCCTTTTACGAAAATAGACAAGAGGAGAACCAAGAAGACCAACCTGAGTCTTGTGCTTGATTTCCTCTCCTTCTTGATAGAGCTTCGCCGCTTCTTATTTGTCTTCCCAGCTTCAAAAGAACCTGTGGAATCACAGCAACATACTACTATCGAAGAAACAAGGATCTAAATTCATAAATAATACAGGATCAGATGTATATTAACCATATAAACGCATATATAAACAAGTACAGAAGAATATGGAAGGAAACAAGAATAACTTTATTAAGATGAAAAGTAGCAAGAGGATTACAACCATGTGCTCTAACCCAGCATCATCCTCCAGCTAGGAAGCCCTTCTTCACCTCAAGAAAAGCTTAGATCACCCAACACTATGAATGTA
>APFE030079210.1:43697-55733 GCA_000404065.3 Pinus taeda | reverse complement strand
CATGCAAGCTTCAAAGTACTGAAAGGGTTGTTCCTAGGTCGACTTCTTGGATAATGAGCTAATGTCGAAAAGAAGTGATCCGTCGTAGGAGAGCCTTAATCAATCCCACATCTATGACACGGAACGAAGCAAATGATTTTGGAGGTGAAAACGATCTGATGATACAGTGTTCAGGGTGGCGGTCATGAAAAGAATGGAGCGTGAATGTATTGCAGTGGGTGAGGCACAGCGGAATTCTCTGAATGACTTCTCTTGAACATATCGGCAACAATGACGATGGATTGGTAGCGTTAAACCCAAAGATGGATGGTGTGACGGACCAATGGTGATAAGACCAGTGAACGGAACAACCCAACCCGGCTCAAATGCGGAGAGAAAGTGTCATGTTCAAGAGTGACTTGCTACCAATAAAGTTTTTTCAAGTTTTCTTCCCAATTTTCCCCAGTCATTGTTGACCAGTACCTCTTTATTTTTGTCAAGCTTGAGGAGGATAACATATGTTTGTTCTATAATCTGCCCTTCGGGCAAACCTGTCACTATATTTTAGCGAGCCTAGCAACAGTGAAACTCGTTCTCGTCCATTTGGATGAGTTTGTCGCTATTTGGTTTTAACGAGTTTAACGACAAAGATGACTCGGTCTCTTTCAATTTTAAAGAGTCTGAAAGAAATGGAAAGGAGACTCCAAATATTCTTTTTCATTGTATAATCTCTTAAGTCTGAAAAAGCGTAAAATACTACAAAAGGGATGAATTTTTGATACTTTTAACGAGCCGAACAAGACAAGCGCTCAATCTTTTTGTGTAATAATCCCTCAGGTCCAAAAATATTAAAATCTAGAGGAGGGATAGCACTTCTGATGCCTTTAACGAGCCGGAGAGGCCAATCGCTCGGCAATATTTTCATATTTTATGAGTAAGGTGAAAAGAGCTTAAAGAAGACTCGTTTTCGAGGAACAAGTGATGGTTTCAGGTAGCATCTGATTCCAGGTAAGATTTGGAATTTTCCAATCACGGCAGTGTCACAAGGATGGCTAGCAGAATCCCTCTTCAGAGATGTTCCTCGAAGGGGTAAACAATCATATGGGGGTGAATGATCGGCTAAAAACAGAGTGGAGGTGATGGCGAGAACACGACCAAGGCTCAAACGTTAGTGATAAGGCATTCACAATGGTTATTTACCAGTTCATTTTTTAATGAGCTTAAACGCTGGGGGAAACATTTGCTCAAGACTTATGTTTATTTTTTAACGAGCTTGAACTATGCACTAAAACTGCTCGTGGAGGGTTTATTTTTTAACGAGCTTGAACTCTGCGGCAACATTGCTCGCGATGATGGTCATTGAGTTTTTGATTCACCCTTAGCATTTCGTTCTTTCAAAGATTGTACTACCTATTCATTTGCTTCATCAAACTGATTAGAAATGAAAACGTATGCTTGATAAATGAGTTAAAAACACTAATATTTTACTTGAATTACGTGCATAGTAAATTAAAAGTGACTTTTACCTCTCATTTTACCATTTCATTTGAATTTGGTTTGTTGGAGCTCTGGAGGTGCTTTTCCCCCTGATTTTCACCAGCAAATTCTGGGAGATTCTGTGGATGATTCTCGATGCCGCTCGGACCAGGTAAGAGCTAAATTGGTGCTCTTTCATTACATGCCTTTCATTTTGGATTCTGAGCTTGTTTCCTTGTCCTACTGAGCCCCTGGGGTTCGAATAACTCACCCTAGGACCATCGCACCCTTCCTTAGTCGAAAGGTAAGATGCATACTGATCTTTCCACTGACTAGTCAGTATGCATCGCTCCTAGTACACTTGCTGGGGTGCAATGGACGCAGGGAGGAAAGTTTTTGCACAGTTTCCTCATGAATTTTTGCCTGTTTTTTACCAAATGAAGATCCTGACTCTTCCCTTGTTTGTTTTTCAGAGATTCATCGGAGAAAAATGGTTGTCACATGGCGAGAACATGAGCATGAAGAATAGGATGTTGTTGCTTTACATGATACGGGCACAATAGCTGCATTACGGAACTGTGGCCTGTTGAAGTTTTCCCGCATCTCTAGCATGAGGCAACAAATCAATTTGTTGTAGTATTTCCTTAATGCCTGGGATCCTATCACCCAGCTATTCTAGATTAGGGGCAAATCGATCCCCTTGATAGTGGTGGACATCTATTTTCTGACCGGTTTATCGAGGCATGGTGCCCCTCTCTCATTATTAGGCTCCACCCGTGGGGGTGAGTCTGTGAGGGAGTACATTCGTCGGCGTTGCAGAGAGGGATCTCAGCCGAGTACGGACGGCAAGATCAATATCCGAGATGTCACTGACCGGCCCTTGCGGACCATTCTGTTTACTTTTGCTAGACTAGCTGGTAGTTCTGCTCTTCATATAGCCAACAAATCTTACATGCAGTATGCTTTGGAATGCCTTGAACCAAAGGTGTTCAATTGGTGTGATGCAGTACTTTCTGTGATGAAAGAAAAATTTACTAAGGTGAAAAGCGGAAGATCCAAGAACTTTGGTTATGGTTCTATTTTGACCGCTTTCGCCTTAGAGAGAATCCCACTGATGCAGCCGCAGTGTATTTCACTTGGCCTACCTCCACCGACTGAACCACGGATGCATAGATGGGTTGATCTCATCTCTCGGCACGTGGGCCAGCCCCATATTTCTTTTTCTGAGACCTTCTTCGAGTGATTTGACTGTCAGGAGATGGTTTATGCCAGGTTCCCATATGCTGGTATGGATTTCCGAGGTGATCCAGATTTGGTACTGCTGGTTGGTGAGCAGTGGGGTGCCATGGGTAATTCTTCTGACCATATCTCTATTCATTGTTCTTTATAATGTTCTTATATTCTTATGATCAAGACTAATCAAAAGTCATGTGCTCATGCAGATGTTGGACCAGTTCGACCGGCAGTACGCTGCAGAGACCCAGTGGCCGCTCCATCAGGAGAGGCTGTTGGGAGGGCCATCCTTCGCGACCTTGATGTGGTCGAGACTATTTCGGCACTACAGGACCAGATCGAGGGCCTTACCCTTGGTATCTCAGATGTGAGGACCAATGAGCTGCCTCTGCGGTTGTAGCGACATATTACTGGAGTGTCGAGTCGATGGACTAGGCTCTTATGCATGATTACACAGGCGGTGACTTGTTATCACCAGCATCATTAGACTAGGGTGCCCCCTAGCATTTTGAGTTTTGGGTCATTTGACCAATTTTGTCTTGGTTACAGAACATTATGTACAGACTATAACAGTTATAAAATATATTTTGATTTTCGGAAGCTTATTTTGGTCAGTTACATAATCTACTCATATATTGATGTATGCTTCTTTTTTATAAATGTCGCAAATGTATCTTACACATAATTGCCCATGAGTCTGTTAATGTTAAACTTCTTGGAAATATGTTTGATATTGGATGAGAATCGAACTGTCTTCCAAATTTACCTTAGGAACATGCATAGATAGCTGATTCGTACAGCATAGATGCCGGTGAGTTGTAGAATGACGAGCTGTGAGTCTAGCCTGATGACAAGTCGGCATATGCCATGTGTGATGGCATCAGAAAGGAGTTCTATCAATGCACTGTACTCAGCGATATTGTTCGTAGACCGACCAATACACACTCCTCTGAAACTTACTAATTCGCCGCTGGGATTGAAAATGGCCCATGCCGCAGAAGACAGGTTCTGCAAACTACGACTTGCTCCGTCGGCATATCCAATGAATGATTCCAGTAGGTTCGACATCTGCAATGAATGCAAAAATTGGATTACTTAACCAAATTAAATGCTCTTGGCGAAAACAAAAATGTAACAAAAGCACGAGGATTACTATGTGAAATCAAGCATAGTAACGCTTGAGGTACAACCCGTTGCGAGGTTGCGCCAGTGGAATCCCATCATAGTCCATCAACTCGTAGGCTCCTTTTGCTAATACTCATTTAAAAATATAGGGACCCATCCATAATGATTTGAATTTCCCTGCTCCCAATTTATCGGATTCCTGGTCGTAAAGTAAAACCAGGTCACCTTCTGAGAAGACGCGAGGTTTGACATTCTTGTCGAACTGTGCTTTGACTCGCTTCTTATGAGCTTCGTTAGCTAAAGCTGCATCACGACGGGTTTCATCCAAATGGATTAGTTCCAAGAAATGAGCCTCTTCTTCTGAGGTTCTGAGGAGAAGGTCGACTGCGAGTTTGAGGGATGAGATTTCACATTGAACCGGTAATATTGCTTCCAGACCGTACACCAATTGAAAAGGTGTGAATCCGGTTGCATTTCTTACCGATGTCTAGTATGCCCACAAGGCCGAGTACAGGATTAGGTGCCAATCCTGTTTGTGGACTCCGATCATCCTTTGTAGCATGCGCTTTAGGACTTTGTTGATTTCTTCAACTTGTCTGTTAGCTTGCGGATAGCACGAAGTAGAGCTGTCGTGGGACAGTCCTAATTTGGCAGCCAACTCAACCATCATGTGATTGTAAAAATGAGATCCATGATCTATGACTATGGCCTGTGGAGCGCCGAAACTGGAGACTACGTGATTGAAAAAGAAAAGGGCAGCCATTTTGCCGTTGTTGTTTAATGTAGGCATCGCCTCGGCCCATTTGGTAAAATAGTCCACCGCGACTATTATGTACCCATGCCCCCTGGTCGAGGTGGGGTTACATGTCATGAAATCTATGCCCCATTTGGTGAATGGCCCAATAGCTACTACAGGTTGAAGTGGTGTGGGTGGTCTTCTGGTTTTGCTATCGAAAATTTGGCAAGCATGACAACTTCTAACTGCGGTTATGCAATCTTTGAACATTGTTGGCCAGAAGTATCCTGCTCGTAAAAAAAAAATTCGTCGTAGCATAACCGGATTGATGCCCCCCACATGCGCCTGAATGGCAGTCATTCAGGACTTTTTTGGCCTCCTCAAGGGTGAGGCACCTCCGCAGAACTGTATCGATACCACAATGGTAAAGAGTATAACCGACGATCACGTAGTCTTTTGCTTGGTATCGAATACGTTGTTGTTCCGAGCGTGAGGTATTAGACCTGTATGTTTATGTCTGGAGATAAATTATTATATCTCCGTACCACAGATCGCTTGAAGATATCAGAAACAAACTTTCATCCACAATTGCTTCTTCGAATGTTGCATCGTTGGACGACGATGGGAGATCGCATAGTAACTCCGCGAATACCAGGGCTTTCTTCGATTTGGATTTTTTGAATTCTAAATCAAACTCTTGTAGAATTGCTATCCATTTTGAATATTTCCCCCCCCAGCAACTATTGCGACAATATATAGGTCATGGGGTTGCAATCTGATAAAATGGTAGTTTTCCTGAAGAGGACGTAGTGTCGAAATCTCTGTATCGCTTGAACAGCCGCGAGAGCGAGCTTTTCAACGTAGGAGTATTTCATTTCCATATCATTTAAGTTTCGGCTTAAATAATATATAACATGTTCAATTCCATTGTCTTCTTGAACTAAACCCATTGTTATGGTTGTATCTGCTGCATCCAGATACAGGTTAAAGTCTTTTTGATAATCAGGAGCATACATTAATGATTCTTGTATTAGAGATTTCTTTAAAGCATCAAAGGAGGCTTGCGTGACCTTGTCCCAAACGAAGGGTACTTCCTTTTTCAAGAGACGAGTATAACCTTTAGCTAGTTCGGCATAATTTGGAATGAACCTCCTAAAGAAATTTGCTTTCCCTTGGAGTTTCTGAATCTGAAGCAAGTTTGAAGGTGGAGGAAAATCAATGATTTCTTGAACCTTGCAAGGGTCGAGAAGAATCCCATCCTTTGAGACAACGAAGCCAAGTAAATGACCAGAACTGACACAAAATACACATTTGTGCGGATTGAGTCGTATCTTGTAGTGTCGGCAATGTAGAAATATTGCTCTCAAATGGCGCGGATGATCGGTCCGCTTTCACGAATGAGCTGGGAGATCATCGAGATAAGGTTGAACGATGTTTTTGATGTCATGGAAAGCATAGTTCATTGCTCTCTGAAAAGTTGCCCCTGCATTCTTCAAACCAAAGGGTAGCTTGCGATATGCGAATGTGCCCCACATACAAATGAATGCAATCTTTGACTGGTCCTGTGGGCGGATATTTATTTGATTATACCCTGAAAATCCATCCATAAAGGAAAAGATTTCGCACCCGACACATTCATCAATTATCTGGTCGATAAAGGATGTAGGGTAGTTGTCCTTTGGACAAGCTTGATTTACATCCCTGTAATCGACACACACTCTAATCGTTCCTTGTTTTTTCATCACAGGAACAATATTCAATACCCAATCCATTAGAGGAACGGGGTAAATGAAACCAGCATGGAGGAGTTTTTCAACTTCCGCCTTGATGGCAACGGCTTTCTTGGGGTGCACCTGCCTTAGTCGCTGTCGTACCAGTTTGACATCTGGATACAGCTTAATTTCATGTTCAACTATGCTCGAGTCGATACCTAGCATTTCATCATATGACCAAGCAAAGACATCTCTAAACTCGCAAAAGAGAGTGGCATATATTTCCAGTTCGCAAGAAGAACAAGATTTTCCAACATGAATATTCTCTACAACATCTGTTTTGGTTGAGATATTTCTGGCAGTAGTCTCTTCGATATTGGATAGGTTTCTCTCGGAATCCACTGTGTTTACAGTATTTGTCAGAAAGTCAAATACTGAAGGATGGTGTAGGTCGCCGGAATTATCTTCTTTCCAAGTCAGAAGATCAGAACGATGGTGGTAATCTCCCCATGGTGCCCCATCAATCATCGTCGATTGAATGATTCCTTCGTCTGTAGAGTGTACTTGTGACCAAGGATCTGAAGGGGTGCCATATTCCTTAGACCTATCTATCCAAGTGCTCAACAAGCGTTGATGCGGGTTTGCCTCCCTTGCTGAAAACATTGATTGCTATAATATTTCCAGTGGGGTTAGAGGCAAAACTTGCGAATGATCCATTTTAACATCGTTTTCTGACATCTTTTGAATGGAAGGTATCATATTGTAGGTTTCTACATTAGCCACTTCCGCCAAATTCGTAGGAGGTGGTAGGGTGAAAGTTCCCATTAACGTAGGGTCCTTTAATAGGCCTACTCCGATATTATGAAGCATGCTAGGGCTTCCATGGATCATTGGAATGCTTCCCGTAACTTGCGAACTGTTGGGGAGAAAAGTTTGTTGGTCGATGATTGTAATTCCTCTTTGCGAAGGAAATGCAATTTTCCTAAAGTAGGTCGACACAACAACTGCCATGGCATATATCCAGGGTCTTCCCAGTAGGATGTTGTAATCAAGATTCCCGTCGATGACTTCAACATCGATTTCTACTATTTTCCCCCCAGTTTGACTTGCAAGTTACTTAGTATCCCATACGGGGTCTATGTTCGTCCATCAAATGCTTTCAATGTTGTTGATGATCGCGACAAGGACGGAGACCCTAGAGTTTTCCAGCAACTCATCGACATGATACATGTGGATGCCCCCTCATAAATAATTGTTCTATGAACAATTTTGTTGAGGGCTTTCACTTGAATGAGGAAAGCTAGTTGAGCTGGTAATTAAGGGTTGTATCCTTTATGATTAAAAGATACAAGATTGGAATCTGTTTGGTCAATCCCACCTATCGCTGATAATAAAGCCTACTTTTGAGAGGGGCAATTTTGCAGTACCTCAAGAGTCGACATCGCAGATGGCGATTAAGCTAAATCCTCCACTATATTATAGTGTTGTGTTGCTCAGGCACGAGGATTGAACGTCGATTTGTGTGCTACTCCCTTTGGAGGTTTTATTGTCAATTCAGGAATGATGGGTGGCACGACTTCGGTTGAAGTCGTTGTTGAACTACTAGGTTGATCGTTATCCTTGTTTTTCAACATTTGTGGATTCCTGTAATCTTTACTCCTTGTCATTATTAGAGCATCATTCAGTTGCTTCGAGACTGACAACATTAGCACTTGGGAAGGGGAAGCATTTTTGCTAGCAACCAGATTTGTTCCTGGGTTTGGAAACGGATTAGTCAGTACAGCCGAGGTTTTGGAACTTTTGAAAGATTTTCTAAGTTCTTCTTTATATGGACACTCTCTGGTCCAGTGATCCTCGTCACATATACTACATGGATTTTTTGGTTTCGCATTCCCAGAAGGGTTCGCAGAAGATTTTCTAGGAGACGAGTCTCCCTGGTTTTTCTTCTTCCCTTGTTTTTTCTTCTTGCCTCCTGGCTACTTGGTTTCTTTACCTTTGTCTGTTGACACGGCATTTACTTCTGAGGCTAGAAGTTCCTCATTTTCATCTTGACTCGAAACCGTGCGGGCCTTTTTCGATGTAGCCTTCGCAGTTTTAGTGCTTGTTGTACCTATCACACCATCACCTGCATGAGAGTCTTTGTTTGATTTAGGAGGCGGAGGAACGGAAAATTCTGGTCTAGGAGCATTAGGGATTTTATCGTAGAGCGTGCCAGACTGAATATAGATCAAGTCTAAATATTGTGCACGAGCAATAACTTGCTCTTCAGTGACTACTCCTCCCTTTGCCACATATTCTATAATAGCGGGTAACAGTGACTTAATAAACCATTCAGCCAATAACTGATCAGGGACATATATTTTTACCATTCTACGACGATGTCACCACTCATGAATATGATCGGATATGTGAGTGGATGTCATTTTTTTGAAATTGGTAAGCAGGTCAGTTCCTGTTTCGTACCTGATAGGTAACTGAAAATGGGTTAAAAAGGTTGTGGCTAGGGTACTGAAGTTATCAAACGAAGCTCTAGGTAGTTCGATATACCACTTTGCTGCCAGACCAGTTAACGTGCACTGAAATAGGCGAAGTTGAATCGAATCATCATTGAGAGTGTTTGATGAACACCATAGATGAAAGGTCATCACATGATTCGATGGGTATTCACCCGGATTTCCATTAAATTTAGGAATATCCAACCGAAGTTTATGCGGAATCGTCGGACACCAAGGGGCGTAGGCAATTGGATCGTTCGTTAGTCGACTTAGATCCGGTAACTCTAAAGTTGCCACCAAAGGCAATTGTTGATTCAGGCTTGGTTGAGCATACCCAAGATAAGACGGAATCGTTTGAGCAGTTGGTCTTTGCATACCAACATAATGCATTTGATGTTGGTAACTTTGGAAAGGTTGATGGGCATAACCATTATGATATGGTTGATACGGCTGCCCATTACTTGCAAAGACTTGTTTCTCATATCCTTGGTAAGCCTGTTGGAATTGCGGTTGTTGGTATTGCACCAACCATGGTTGTGAAGCCATGGACTATTGTCCAGTACTGATTGTTTGACCAACATGGGGATTGGTGTTCCCCGTTTGAACCTGCGCCATTCCACTAGTTGGTGACTATGGTTGTGTCGGAGGTACAAGAGCTTGTTGCATTACAACCTGCAAAATTTGTGGTTGGCATACAACTGGTGACGCTTGTACTTGCGATATTGCCACAATAGCCAGCGTAGTGGGGATGTTTGTCATAGGTGAACTTTGTTGTATTGAGCATACAACTCTTAGTTGTTGAGACAGGATTGGTACCCAACCGCTACTTGTGATTCCAACATAACCCAAATTTTGTTGTGAACTCATGCATGGTTGTCCTTCTGAGGAGACAATGAAAGGGTATACGGCCCTCCATATGATGGTAATCCAGTAATCAAAGGAATAATTTGCCTTTGGGGACCATTTTGCCCAAGTTGACCTTGTGACAAATCAATTTGTCAAGACTCAACGTAAGAGATTCCAAATATAATTCTGGACGAACAAACGGGAACAGTCGATACTGTCGAAATAGTCCCTGGATGGACTCCATCCAGTGATTGAAAGCTGGTTGGGACAGATGGCACGCCGGTGAACATTGTCGGAATAGCAGAAGGAACTTCCGTTGTTGCTGTGTCGAGTGACACATTCCTTGATGTTGACGGTTGTTCAGACATATTAAGCCTATCCAAAAGATTCCTCAACGATTCTTCAGGAACTTCCGAGGGTGGGTGAATATTTTCTAATGAAGAAGGATACAGGGCGATCCCAGCTCCAAGTTGCGTTGGAGTGCTAGACGGAGGATCTTCCACAATCTCTTCTATGGAAATAAATCCAGGAGGAAGAGGCAGACCGTCAGGTCCGTAAAATATTTCTGGTGCTGAAGAAGATGTAATTTCTGCAGCAGCAGATGGTTAGGGAGTAACACCTTCTGGAATAGAAGTGTTAACCGTCACACTAGGATCAATTGTAATGTCCTTTTGCTGTTGCGGAATTTCTTATGTAGAGGCAGGGATTCCAAAAATGCTCGGAGTAACCGGAGTCTCTAAGGATGTTGGAGTGCTTGCTCCAACAAACCTAGGGGACTTCGATCTGGTTAAACGAGTTCGCTTCGTTCGGAATGGTTTCGCTTCCGGAGTCAACGACGGTTGACTCGTGAGTCTCCGCGAACGACGGGGTTGATTGACTTTCTTCCATGATTGTGGATTACTTGATCAACTCAAAATAAAAAGGGAAAAATGTTTTTCTAATTAAATGAATTTTAGATGCTTTGACACAACTTGTTCTTTCAATTTTAAAGAGTCGAGAAAAAACAAAAGATGACTCTAGTCGTCTTCGATTTTTATTGAGCCTGAAGTGACAAGTGCTCAGAGGACCTTTTCCTTTAAGGAGTCTGAAAAGGAGCAAAATGGACTTCTCTAGAGATCTAGGCATAGAGGATTACCAAACCAATCACAAAACTGCAGAATACTTTTTACGGTACGGCAGTCAATCTTCCCGAATGCTGTGTTCGGTGCATTGCGATCGATAGGGCGGCAGACACGGCTTTCTAAGGATAAAGGATGTAGCCTATTGTGGTCTCCCAATATATACTCGACAGTACATGGGAGCAGAAGTCCATACTGGCACTTTCCGTCTCAGAGTTGAGGAATCACCCAACCAACACTGGAAACAACAGTTACCAGGTTTTACGACACCGGAATATGTCTCTAGCCTAGACCTCTAGATGTTGTGCATTAAGTTCCAAAGCGTTGTTAGATTCATTGAATTTATTTTAAGTTGATCTTGCTTAACAATTTGCCTTTCAGGTTCACCAAGTGATGTGTATATAATTCCTAAAATGCAGTCTAAGATGATAAACAAATGTTTGATCTTCTTTCAGCAATGAAAATCCTAGCTACTAAAGGGAAGAAAGTCAAGAATCTTTTCTTCACAGAGCACGGAGCACACGCTAAATGCACAGTCCTAAATCAAGCCAAGCAATCAAAATGCAAATGCACATGCATGTATTTGTTTTCAGCCTTCTTAATGTGTGAATGACGTTAAGAAAGCTATGTGCAAAATTGAATTACTTTTAAAGTGACAGTACTCAACAAAATTCTTTTTCAAAACGAATTGAAAGCAAGAGAGACACTTTGCGACTTTGAAATGGAAATTGCTTTTCGACACTTTAAAAATAATAATTCAAATCTTATGCAATAGTAACTGCATAATTGACTATCAAGAATAATGGGATTGCTTCCTAAAACTGAAAACGACAGCTACGACACTTTTAGATCTAGAGACGACAGTTCGACTATGCTACTTTTTTGCAAAAGAGAACTAAAAATGACGCATAATACATAAAAACATTTATAGTTCTTTGCACTAAGGAGGTGGAATAATGCAAGAGAAGGGGGTTTTCACAGAAGTACACTGACTACAGACATCAAAACTCTTGAATAGGACTGAAAATAGTGAGAAAAATCCACAGTCTGAGGGTAAAGTTAACCCTCCCTGACCATCGCACCTGTTACACAGTGAAATTAGTATGCAGCGCACCTACTGCACTCGGGAAGTGCGATGCATACAGACTTCCTTGAAGGAAGGGTGTGATGGTAGCAGTGCGAGACTTCAAATAGGAGTTCACTCACAGTTTGCAATCTAGTTCAGGTGTTTAGGCCGAGTAAGTAAAGATCAGTGTATGTAAAACACAGGGGTGATCTAAGAGGTTACTAGAGCCACCACTTAGGGCAATTAGATT
>APFE030079210.1:0-42951 GCA_000404065.3 Pinus taeda | reverse complement strand
CAACAACACTTCTCTATAAGATACAAAATTCCAGCCTTTGGATCTCTGTGATGAGGGATCCATATATAGATGATTACAGAGAGGTGAGTCATCTTCTGGGATCTTGATTAGTGTCTTCTTTCTGATAGTTCCTACTTCCACTTGGAGAATGATGATCTCTTACTCATCCCTGGTCGAAAATAGAGAGGCAAGTGTCAGAGGGGAAGCTTCTGGAAGATTCCATGATCTTCCACCTCGCATTTTTGTTCCTGCCATTTTTCCATTCCCGACCATCGCACCCTACAGAGGAGCGAATCAGTATGCATCGCACCTTGTACACTGGGAAGGTGATATGCATCGCACCCTCTACATTGAGCTTTCAGTATGGTCCAGTTTTGACCATTTATGAGCAGTTTTCAATGGAGAACTTATGGGAGATGATGTAATCATTTGACCTTGTTCATTTAGGCAGTGAAGCAACACTTTTAGGGACTTAGGAGCCCTCAGTTTATGGACATTTATGATTGGGGTTGAGGTGCCCAAAAATGTCTATAACACCATCGCCCGCTGAAATGTTGCACCAGCATTTTTCAATCTGAAAGGCATCTTTGCATAATGAAAATTTCCCCACGGAGTGGTGAATGTTGTTTTGTCTCTATCATCCTCATGGACCAGAATTTGGTTATAACCCGGATACCCATCAAGTAGCGACATTCGAGATGCTCCAACTACCCTTTGAAGTATGTGATCCATCTTGGAAAATGAATAGTTATGTTTCAAAGATACTTTATTTAGATTTCTAAAATCAATACATAACTAAATCTCACCTATTTTCTTGCGCACAAGCAGCAAATTAGAAATCCAATCTAAAAATCTTATGGGGACGATGATACCAACTTTTTACAACCAATTTACTTCCTTCTCTATTGAGGGCAGCAGCTTTGGATTTATTCTTCTTAGCTTCTGACGAAAAGGCTTTTGATTTGGCTTAATCGGGATGATATGCTGAACTATGCTTGTGTCATATGCCTTCAAATCTGAATAATCCCACGCAAATACATCAGTAAAAGAAGATAGTAAATTGATATATTTTGCTTTTACCTATGAAGGCAATGCCTTTGATAACTTCACCATTTAGGATTTTTCAGCTGATCCAATGTTCACATCCTCAACTCCTTTCTTGGTTGGCAGCAAGCTGGGTTTTTTGGGCTACATCATCTTGATCGAAAAGCTCCTCTAAAGGTATTAGACCTTTAGGAATGACATTGTCCTTCAGCTCCAAAACTTCCATCTGATTGACTTCTATATCCACCTCACCATCATCATAATCCACATCAATAGAAGTGTCTTTGAATTTACCTTGATTCTACATAAATTCATCAATCTCTTCATCATCTTGAAACACCTGCCAATACCTTTGATTGTCAGGGACAGTCGGGCGATATTTCACATGAATCTCAAACTTATTGTTTGATTTCATTGGAATTTTCAAATTACTTATTGTTGTTGCAAGAGAATCTGCAATGACATTCTAAACATGAAGGACACATGTCAAAGTGTAATTTGAAAATAATTTCAAGATATCTAATACCGCATTGCGGTAGGCTCGCATTCGAGGATGCTTAGCTTGGTATTCCACTTTCACTTGCTTGATAACTAACTCAGAGTCACCATACACTGAAATCCTTTTAGCATTTAACTTTCTAAGACGTTTCAAACCAGCAATTAAAGCCTCATATTCAACTTGATTATTTGAATAGTTAAAAGCCAATTTATAAGAATAGACCCTTACATTACTGGGCACTTTGTTTGGGGAAAAAATAGGGCTGTGAATCCAAATGCCAATTCCAGCACCTTCCCTTCCTACTGCGTCGTCAAAATCCATGCTCCACAGGCCTACTTCGTCCTCCTCCAAATGCTGAAATTTTGTTTGCTCTGTCACTTTTCCTTGCTATCCATCAATATGTTGCTGCTGTCGGAAGGCTGATTGCTTAGCAATACTATCAAGCCTTTTTTTTCTTGCTTTAAGACCTCTCTGCAATTTTTAGTGATCTCTGGAATGTTTTCTACTTCAACTATTTGACTATTTACATCATTAAAGCTATTTGAATATAAAACAAATGATTCTAAATCAGTATGTACATAGTTGATTGGATGATTTACCAATTTCTCCTTGCCAGTGATCATGTACTTCATCTTTTTCTCCTCGTATAATTTCCTCATTTGACCGAACATGAGAATAGTAGCATAGGATAAATCAAGCTACAATGTCTCTTTAATTTTTTCTCCCCAATATCTGCAAAGAAGCATGCCAAATCTAGGAGGTATATCTGCCACAACCACATCCATCAAAACATTTTTAGCTAGAATCTGATCCAAACTGACCACAAAATCTTTAATAAGACCAATGCATCTTACTCTACCAGAATCGAAAGAGTAAAGGTCATGGTACTTCTGGTGATATCCAATCCCAATTTCTCTATGATGGCCTTAGGCATGAGATTATGCAAAAATAGCATTGTGTAACACATAATCATGCACCCTAAGGTTTATGTAAAAAGGAGATACATCACTATCTTGAGACTGGCCTTCCAATGCTGGACCAAAAATCAACTCAGGCTGATCATCCTCCACGTTTACCATATCAGATAATGGATCTAAATTCAAAATTTTAGACACCTGACCTTTATAGCTAGTGTTCTTCATCAGCTCAGTCAAGGAATAAATACTTTTAACTCAACAATTTCATTTTCTAAGTTAAAAACTGAAGTTTTCTCTACCTCTTTAGTTGAAACATCCTTATTTTTAGTCTTCTCCTTCGATGCACTTGGTTTATTGGATCTTTCATTTGTTGATGGTGTTTTGCTGGTACTAGGATCAGCTGTCTCTATTCCCTTTTTCTGCATAATGGGAGGATCATTATTTGGCGTTGTTGTCTCCTTCCTTTTCTGAATTGGATTTATGGACACATATTTACTTCTGAGCGAATATTGTCGCTGCTAGGCTAACAGAGCATTCATGTACCCTCTTTGATATTCATCAGACTCTTCTTCAAGAGCTGTTTCATTTGCCAAGATGAAATTTTCATCCTTTTGTACAGCTGAGTTCTCAGAATACTCCTCATCTTCAATGATAAAAATTGGCATATCATCATGTTTAAAGAAATGATTCTCCTCTCCAATTACATTCTCCTCATCATCTGATTCCAGAACATGTACAAAATTTTGTTGTAATGGTGTCTTCACCTATTGTTGTGCTGCTTGGCCTTGTGCTCGTTGCTCTCTTTGTTTGATTCTAAATTGTGGTTGTTGCTGACCACGGAAGTTGAGATTGTTGACTTGTGTTTTAGGCTTGTCGATGGTCAATCTGTCAAACATATTCTCCATCTTACGGAGCACTTGATCTGAAGTGGAAACCTCTTCCTTTATTGTTACCTACTTTTCAGCTTTTGTTATTGCTCTCTTCGCAAGCAGATTAGCTTCAACATTGAATGCAATTTTTTGCATATCTTCCAAAGTGGCCGGATCTCTTTCTCTTAATTGATAGGCCATATCAGGATCGAAACCATCCAGGAACTTAATCAAGGCCAGCCCCATAGGTGGCTTTATATCAGCAGGAATTGCATTGTAAACGGAATTGAATCTAATACAATAATCTTGAACAAACTCACCAACATTCTGCTTGATGTTCTCATATTCATAAAGGATCTGAAGAGGAATTTTCTTCACTTCCAAGCGATCCAAGAATTTCCTATGAAGATTAGGCAACTTAGTGACACTTGCAGCTGGCAAAGCTCTAAACCATTTCCTCACTTCACCTCCAAAAGTTTGTAGAAACAGTCTCATTGTCACATTTTCTGCATCAATCTCATGAAGGTCAAAGAAGTCTGTCATCCTATCCACATGTTGTTGAGTTGTAACACCTTGAGGAGTACCATCAAACAATGGAATTTTGCTTTGATAATCGGTGGGCATGTCATCCAAATTTTGAGGCAACACAAGGGGTGCAAATCGGGCAGCCATTGCTCTAGGTGGATTTGCAACCAGTATTGGGGATGTAGGGGAGGTCAGTGCAGCTGATGTAAGAGGTGTATGAGGTGTGGATGGAGGTGAAGAAATTTTGGATGTTTGAGGGGTAGAAGGAGTGGATGGAGGTGACACCACTGCAAATTTTTTATCAGAGATAGAAGGTTGCATGAGAATGGTGGGAATGAAGGGAGTTTTGGTGGGAATTCCAGAACTAGATGCAACAGCAGATGACCCAAGAGTTGCAGATGCAAACTCTAAGAATTTAGGAATATTTGTAGCCACAATGGAAGTTTGAAATTTCAAGATATAATCGTCAATTGATCTATTGGCAGTTTCTAGATCTTTGGCAAACTTTGGATTTAGGACAGTAGAAGCAATAACACTTTCTGATTTAGTCTCAAATAATGAGAGATCAAAATTCTCGTCAAACTCAAGATCTTTGAGATATTCAAAAACCACTGGACAGGAATGGGATCGAAACACTGGAATCACATAACTCTCTCGGCGAAGTATTCTCGAAATAAGATTGGGATTTTCGTACACAGGGGGTAGATCAGGATCAGGATTTTCTCTGGTATATCTTCTGGAAGCTAGTGTGTTATTACTTCCAAGAAATCAAATGGATATTATCAACTTGTTTCAGTCTATCAAATTCTAAGCTTATCATCCAAAAGTTTATAATTATCAAATTTACTGGGGCAATTTGTAAGCCAGACATTCCGTTATAATACTAGACCGGAGATTGACTGAAGCAGCTTCTATCTACTTTCGCTAATACAAAGCAAAATCGTTTCCAAGGCTACCTGGTTAATCTTCAAGCTCTGTCTGTAGTTTATAAAACAAAGAACACTAACAAAAAAACAATGTCTTCCCCAGTATGGTCGCCACTATGTTAGGGCCTAAATCTACCTTTGTCTGAGAAAGGTAGGATCTAAGGTAACATCAAACCAAGCGTAACCTAGTAGCTAGCCCTACCAGGTCGGGAGAGGGCTCTCTCCTGTCAATCTCAGCAAAGATGAACAATGAGGCTTGAAATGGCTTATGTGAAGACTGATTTTAGGCTAGGTATTTGTGCAAAAGAGTTTGATTAATTTTGATGATGTTTTGTTGGCTCAAATGGAAAGGCAGATTTTGGGTTTGGGGAATGAGGCTCAGTTTTGCAGATATCTCAATGGGGCAAGGTAGGAAAATGATTTAATACTTCAAATTGAATGAAATGGAGAGCTTTTAGATAGGTGAGGAATTGAAGAGGGCAATAAAAACTCAGGGATCCTCTTCAAACAGCTAAAAACATAAATAACTAAGCAACCCTAGGTAGAGCACTACAATTTCAATTGATTCTACATTTATCTTTGTTTGTTTTAGTTAAGATGAAGCAAAAGAGATGATGGCATACGTAAAACACATGTAAACTTACAATTACATAGGGAAACACAATACCAAAGCAAGATGCCACATGAATGCCATAAAGTGTTGCAAACCCTGGTCTATTCCTTAGCCAAAACTGCTGAAAAAATGTATACAATGAAGCTCCAAGTTTTCTCAAAAGTTCCACCTTTGCTAATGACTGAAAAATTACAAGATATAAGCAAACAAAAACTCATCCTATCCTCTAGGGGTCGAGCTCATAATTTTAGGAGTTGTTCCAATGAATTCTAAACTGAGAACTAAAAATTAGACAGTGGAACAACTTGCCTCTAAAAACTAGGGAACTGATTCATTCAGTTGCAAACTACTTTTTCATGGATGAATCTACATCTATGAGTGAAAATTTAGCATAATTACATAAAGATCCATCAAATTACATTAAATTACATCATGAGTTTGACATTTAGAAGAAGAAAGTCAAACTGTCAAGAAACTAGGCAAAAAACAAAGCATTTTTGGTCAAACTGAGCAAAATTTCCCCAATGCGCCGCGCTGATTTCCCTATGTGTAGCGCCTTTTTGCAGCTACTTTTGAAGGTCTTCCTGGTGTCCAAATTTGCTCCAAGTGTGCTTGTTGGAAAGTTCCACCTGTCCACTTTCTATAACAAGTGGAATTTTTAATTTGCCCTCAATTTGCCCCTCCAAAATTGAGTTATCCCAACACTGCTTCCTATGTGTCCAAAAAGGGGCAGAAAGGTCATTTTTGGGATGTTTTTGACCTTTTTGGGGGCTCAAAACCTATCAAAATTTCTTGTTCATTGGTGAGCATGCATATTTTTCCATGAAAAATCCAAAAATATTGATTTTTCCTCAGAAGGAGGCCTCCATCAAAAACGAGCACCAGGTGGCGCAACATATTGGGTAGAAAAACCTGTGTTTTGGCTGAAAAATTCCAAAATTGCAAAAAGTGTCCCAAATTTTTTGAAATTTGGGCTGAGTGTTCTCCATTAAGTGCTATGTTGGGCCAAGGAAGTCTCAGCCAAGATCTGAAGTCTATCTTTCTCCTTTCACTTTCTCGATGCCTTCTTCAACTTGGCCTTCAAGTTCTTGATTCTTGCCTTGCAACTTTTATTTCTCACCAAGTAATGGTAGGCCATGTGCCTCAACATTGTTTTCTCCCTATTGGCCTTCTTTAGCAACTTTTCTAAGTGGATATTCACTTTCTCAAGCCAAGATTTTCGATCAGCATTGATTTCTTGTTCAAGTGGTGTGAGCTTCACTTTCCTCCTCTTGGCAGCTTGGTGGTTTTCTCGTATGTTTTGCAGGTCCATAATGGTTTGTTGATCCTCTAGCTTCTTGTTTCTTTGATCAAGGTATTTGATTATCCACTTAGCTCTTTCTAGGTTGAGGGACAAATCATTGATGTTTTCCTGTTGCTCTTGGATGATCTCCTTGAGCTTTCAGCTTTGTGGGCCCAAATCAGTGTCATCATCCTGAATGAGAATGAAATTTGTCTCCTGCTCTCGTGAAGGCCCCTCATCATGTAATGGTCGCTTGCCCTTGTCATGAACCTACTCTACTGATAGAGGAAGTGAGACCCCTTCCACCCCAGGTGGAGATAATACTCGCTTTGCTGCTACAAACAACCTTCTAGTGCCCTTTTGATAAGTGACAAACACTGGCACACTAGCGGTCTCATGACTCTCCTGCTGATGTGAAGGTCCACTTGTCTCATGAAAAGCTTCTGGAGGTACTTCAGGAGCCATGAAGATCTCATGAGAAATGAAATCCTCCCATGAGATGTTCTGCAAACCAAGCTGATGCATGACCACAATCTTGATTAATGCAAAATGGTATATGTTATTATACTGTTGTTGAGGAGTCTTCCTTTGCTCTAGGGTGGTCATCTTCTCAATATTTCAGAACATGAAGGAGGGGAGATTCATCATTCTCACCCTATTAAAGTGCATCAACAATCTGATATGATAGGCATATAGGCGAAAAAACTGGCCCTCGCAGCTGAAATACTTAATTATGAGTTTCAAAAAGGAAGCATATGAATCTTTCAGGTACCGGAAGGGAAAAACTCTGCTGAGATGTCTCTGATAACCAGCCTTGATGTATGGCTGATAATGTCCCTTATCAATTTGTTGCCTTTTATTCCACTGCTCTCCGACATTTAGAATGCTAGTTGCTAGAGAAATAGACTCCGGCGTCAAGGTGAATGTCACACCTGCTAGAGTGACTTGGCCCTTATGTAGATGAAGCACAAACAACCTGTCCAACTCATGATGGTATTGGACTCTTGTAACCATCTCACAGAACTAATAACAGGATTGGTCTTGAAAACATGTGACAACAATAGGGTAGGCCTGCAACTCGACAAGTGAAGTAGGCTCCTCTCGTATATGTTTACCACCCTTGTGAGGTCACCTTGGTGCATGCATTTCTGTAGGAGAGTCATTGTGTGTCTCTTCATCTCGGTCAAAGGAAGGATTAGATACCTTGTTTGCCAAATGTTTGAGTTGTCTTAGATGAGTATGAAGGGATTTTAGGTGTCTTTGATTTTTTGCTGCCAAATGTATGAAAATGTATGAGGGACTGTGAAGGGAGAGGGTAAGAGGGGTTTTAGGAATGTTGCTGACTGGAATTTGGGGAATAGAAGGATTTTAGGGACAGTTATTAGGCTTTGGGATAGCAATTAGGGTTTAGGAATTTGTAGCTAGGGTTTGGGATGGGAATTGGGGATGGGGGTGAATGAATTTAGGGATATGGGGATAGTGGAATGAGTTAATGAAACTAGAAAACAAATCAGGGAATAAAAGGGTGAGGGAGTGATGGAGTGGACTTGACAACAAAAACACAACTACAAACCCTAAGCAATTTTTTTTTGAGCAAAAATTGCAAGGACGTAGGGTTTGAAAAAAATTCACTAAATCATCATAAACATCTTAAGACACACATCCATTGGCATTGGAAGATTGTTTGACTTACTTTGGATAGGTGGCAACCGGGCGAATTTAGCATTTGGATGAATTTCATGGGTGAAAACGGCTTACAGCTCCATGCACCGTGCCACAAACCCAACGCACCGCACCTGCTCTATGCACCGCGGCAGTGTATTTTTTACACCGTGGAGGGCGGCCCAATGCGCCACGCCAGCCTTATGCGCCACGCCTCTGAATCTGGAACTATTTGCTGCAATTTTCCTACCACGACCTTGCTCCAAGTTTCTCTTGCTCTTTTGGATGTAAATGAGCCTTTTAAACACAAGAAATGGTTTATATACAAAAGACTTTAATTTTTCATGCATAAAACCCACTTTTGTAATGTTTACATTTGACACTTTCTTTTCAAACTCTATTTTTAAGCAGTTTTGCTTTATTTTGCCTTTGATGAACTGAATGACTTAATTTTTTGTTTGCCTTGCAGGTGATGAAGATGCTAAAGCTTGGCAAGGTGACCAGGGTTTCCACTGAAGCTGTTACATATGAAAAATTGAAATTACACCAAATTTTATACATGAAAACATAGAATACTCTGTTTTTCCTCAAAATAGGGTTCTGAGGAAAAATACATTTCTGAGCATGCGATTATGGAATTTATTGGTACTAGAACTTTATTCAACCTCCTCATGCACTGGCTGATTGTTATTGAACATTTTGAAGACATTTTTGCCGAAACCCTAGACCTAATGAAACTAAAACCCTAAAAATGACTCTTGCAGATTTCAAGACAAAAAGTGACTGCAGATGATCTTGATGAATGGAAATTGGCAAGCAAGTGAAGGACATGAGGGAAAATGTACAACAAGCCACTACCATCAGATGATCCATGATCCTAATGGAATGCAGCTGACTAAGCAAGACATCTAATATGCAATGCAACAAGAGAATTTGATCACTAATGGAGGGATGAAGATAACGACACTAACACAAGGGAAATTAGAGATAAAATAAAGGAAAATGAAAGAAAAGACGAAAAGGAAAGGAAGAGACACTAGACATGAATGATAAAAAGGCAACTGAGAAATAATTGATAACTTTAGGGCTCAACTTTTGATCAGTTTCAGTTTTTGACAACTTTAATTATGCTAAGAAAGAAATTGTACTCCAAGAGAGAGAGAATAAGCAAGAAAATGACAAGAAAAGGAAAGTAAGGGAGCACAATGAGAATAATGGAAGAGTAATTACAATGGGAAGATTTTTCAAGTAATAGGTTGCATGTGTGATTTCCCTATTGGGATTTGAATGCATGGTGCATGCATTTGGTTTACATGATTACTTTGTTGTCATTACCATGGAATTTTCCTAGATTGACAATGGTTATAGCCTTGCCTTGCCATTTCCTGGATAACCATGGTGTGATGGGATTTATTCATGGTTGAGTTTTGGATTGCCGAAAGATTTGGATCTGGGTGAGGTGGTACTAGGAAAATCCAAAGGTTTCGGGGTGGAGATGATCTTCTCCGGGAAGCCCTTGATAGGTGGGTGGAGATAGGAAATTCCTCTAGATTGAGAATAAAAGATCAAGACGAGAAAACCAACCTCTAAAAAAGTAGTTCCTTGAGACGGTATCTTCTAGCACTTGTTGTGCGTGTCTTCTGTACCTTGTCCTCTCCTCAAGGACTTCTCTCAGCAGTTTTACTAACGCCTCTGTTGCAGCCTTACTGATACTTAGAAGAAGATATCAAGAAAACAACTAAATTTAGAGTAAAAGGTGCGCGAAGCTTTTATTAACTCAAAAGGGAAATTTACAAAGCATTACAATCTGAAAACAAGAAATCTCAGAGTTTCTCAGCACTCAGTTCAACAACGTGTGCTTTCTCTTCTGCCGATTTCTTATTTGATACTCTCTTCTTTTTTTTGGACATGACACAAAGTGAAATAATTGAGGGTCCTGTCGGCATTTTCATAGTCCGACGGTGTCTACTCAATATTTCAGTACAATAATTCAAAAGCACACTATGGCAATAATTCAAAGTGAAATAATTGAGGGTCCTGTCGGCATTTTCATAGTCCAATGGTGTCTGCTCAATATTCCAGTACAATAATTCAAACTTTCAACTATTTACAAGGAAGTTAAAGACTGTCACCATGGTCCCTTATGGCTACGGTCTGAGTCATAATCATCAAACTCGTCAGAAGATGGATTCTCTCGCAGATATGCCTCCTCCATTATCTTTAGATATTTTCCTTCATAGTCCGGCTCGATGGGGTCTTGAGCATCTTGGTACACATCTAAATACAAAATGTCCTTTCCTTTTGAAGATGTTGTTGATGTAGATGGTGTGTCTGCTTTAGAGGATTGTCCTACTTCCAACTTTATTCGATCTTTGTAGGGATGATGGCTTTGGTAGGTAACTTGAATGGGTCATCTTTCTTTCTCCATCTATTGATGTAAGATGTAGGATTTATATCAATATCTAAGAAAGAATATTTATGTGCTTTTGAGAAAGCTGGCATTTGTAGCACTGGTAATTCTATCCCATCCAATAATTCCCATTTAAAAATCTGGAACATATTAGTAGTTGTTTCGATGGTGTGTTGTACCCAGATTTTGCAGTGATCACTAACACCTTCCTTTTCTTTCCATCCAAACTCAAAATTAAATGGTGTGCATACCCTAGTTGATAATAAAAGACTAATCAGACATATAGTATCTGCAGTCCAATTTCCTGAACTTACTCCAACTGTGATTAGTGCCTTTTGGTTCACAAAAAACTTTAAAACAGGATACTTCCCTTACGATTCGGTCAATTTTTTGATAATATGAATTTTTTCAGCCAATTTTTGCATGGGAAATTCTTTTAACCAGCCCAAAACTCTATTCACTTCAACCTCATTTTCTGAAAATGCAGAAATTTCTAAAAACTGATTTGCAAAAACCTGTGAAAAGGGGTTTGGCTCAATAGCATTCCTTATTTCTGGGCTATTAAAATCCCATGGTGTAGAAAAGATTTTAATAAACTGTATAGTTCTTTCTACACATTGAGATTATCTGTCAACCTGTTTGTTCTTGCAGTAACTGTTCTTGATTTCCCAATCTGCAAAGGGCTCGAAGATTTCATATTGAGGAAAAGTATCTGAATGCATATACTCTAGATCTCTTCTTTGGAGATATGATGCTTCCATTTCCTCAAACAAATCTGGAATTCTTAATGTCTGTAAAAACTGGCCAACTTCTGTCTTGATGTTAACATCATCAAGGTCCATCATCTTAGCACTTGTAAAGATTTCAAGTGCAAAATCAATACAGCCAATCATTTGATAATAATTTAAAATTTGCAAGACCCAAATCATAGACTGAGAATACTGTATGGACCATAGATCATCAAGTGTTCTAAAATATAATTTGATTTTCATATTTGGTAAAGAGTATAATTTTACCAATTCAGGATCAAATCCAAGAAGTGTTCCAATATTCTTTGATTGCCAGGCTTGACATTTTTGAATCCACTGGTTTCTTTGAAGCCTAAGTCCAACTACCTTTTTTATTTCTAGAAAAAGATCCTCCACATGCTTCTCGAGAATTTTGAACATTTTTGCCAAAGTAACAAGATTGTCGGGCTGATCTAGAATATCAAAAATACTTCCTCTGACTTCTGTCCGGCTGCAGCCAATTCTATGAACTTTATTCATTTCCCTGGTAAGAGCATCGGCAATATAGTTAGAATTTCCAGGAATCCATTCTACATCAAAATCATATTGCTGGAACCAAATTTTCCATGATAATAATCTTCCTCTTGCCATCTGTCTTGATAATTTTGCTAACAAGAAATATTTAAAATTCATTGAGTCAGTCCTAATCAAGAATTTTCTTGGCGCAACATACAATTCAAATTTTTGAATGCCACAATTTTTTACCTGCGCCCCTCCTCCTCCCAGGCTGCTGCGCCCCTGCGCACAGCCTCCCGCTTCCCTCAGATCCTGCCAGCATCCAGACCCCTGACCCAATCCAGTGCGACTGCGGTCCTTTTGGCTGGTGTGCCCCTGCGCACAGCCTCGCCCCTCCTCAGCTGCCAGATGGAGACCCCCGGGAGCTCTGCCCCCTCTGGAGATCCGCCTCCTGAAGTCTCTGCTTTCAGGAAACTGATTCTGAATGGAACAAATCGGGCTCCTTCTGCGTCCCAGCAAAAATTCATAAAAAGATTGGACAAGATCCCCTCTGTGGCCCTGCCAGAGGAGGACATCTGCAAGGCTGCTCTGAACTTGGCAGAAAAAGGCCTCATTGGCCAGTTTACAGGCCTTTGGCCCTCTCCCAAATCCGTTGAGGATTGGACCCAAAGAAACTGGCAACCTCTGATCAAAAATTGCGTAAAGAGTTACTTCGTGGGGCCGCAGGGACTGTACTTAAATCAATGGAATCCTGATTTTGACCCCTCTCAAGACGTCCCCTCTGCGGTGCCAGTGTGGGTCAGGCTCCCCCACCTGCCTCTCCACTGCTGGAATCAAAAATCGTTTCAGACCATAGGTAACGCTTTAGGCAAATACATAGACCAGGCAGTAAGAAGAGACCAATATTCTTGTGCCCGTATTTGCGTCGAAGTGGATCTGGAAGAAGGATTGCCAGAAGCGATAAAACTCACGGTTGCAGGTTGGACGCACATCTAGGAGCTCGATTACAAACAGCTTCCTTTTAAATGCAGACATTGTCATGGCTATGGCCACTTCACCAAAAATTGCAAGAAGAAAGCCGAGGAGCAGGCTGCCAAACAAAACGGAGATCAATGGACCCTCGTCCAGAGATCTGCCCAAGCTAAGAAAGACACAGGGAAAAGCGCAATCACATCCGACAGGAACATCGACAATCCAACTCAGGAAATAGGGGAAATTATAAAAGGAGCCGAGGAGATGCATCAAGATCCACCAATCATAGAACAGGCAAGAGAGAACCTGGAAGAAATCTCTCCGCAAAACAATGAGGGAAAGGGAATCAACCACATCGAAGTCTCCCAAGGCAGCCCCACAAGCCCTACGTATGCAGAAGCCACAAAGAAAAAGATAGTTGAAAGCTCCGAGTCCTCAGAGGAAGAACTCTTTGAGAGACCTTTAAAAAGACCCGGAAGAAGATCCCGCAAGGAAAAAAGAGAAGAAGAGGCAGAAAGGCTCAAAACTCAAGGGAGCCAATCCACGATAGAAATGACAATCGGGAGAAGTAATAGGCCCAGGTCCTCCAAGGGCGGCTCCACCCCAAGCACAGGTAAATAATGAAGTTAGTCTCTTGGAATTGCAGAGGACTGGGGAGCCCCGCCAAAATAGAAGTCGTCAAGGACCTTTTACAATCGGAACCCTCTGATATCCTCATGCTCCAAGAGACTAAGATAGCAGGTCAAGCCCTGCTGGAGATCAGTAAATCAAAATGGAAAAAAAACATAGGCATAGCTGTCAACGCTCGGGGATCCTCGGGAGGCCTGGCAATGCTATGGAGAGAGGAACAATACCAGCTGATCAGCACTCATCAGACCTTGCACTGGATATACACTGAACTCATCCACATTCCAAGTAAGTTACCTATATCTCTTGTCAATCTTTACGTTCCTGTAAACTACTCAGAAAAGAGAGACTGCTGGAAATCTTTGGCAGAATTTCTTGAACAGGAAACTCCCATCAACATCATCCTCACTGGAGATCTTAACATTGTATTGAATGCCAAAGAAAAAAGAGGAGGTTCCGTTTCTAGAGACCCAATGGTAGGCGTTGTGGAGGAGCTTGCTCAGCTTTGGGACCTCCAAGACTTCAATCCTATCCAAGGTCAATTTACCTGGTCGAATAATAGAATTGGTAAAGATCACATCTCAGCCCGACTTGACCGATTTTTAGTGCAATCCCCGCTCATGAACAAAAAAATCATTACAACAAGGATCCTGCCCAAATTGTCATCCGATCATAAGCCTATCCAGCTCTGCTTAGAAGACGAAGAGGACTCGGGCCCCATCCCTTTTCGATTCTCTCCCCAATGGATTGAAAGAGAAGGGTTCCTGGACACGGTGAAAGCTTCCTGGAATATCCCTATCTCAGGCTCCGCAAGCTTTGTCTGGGAGAAAAAACTTAAGCATACCAAAATCGCACTGAAAGCATGGATTAAGAAGCTTGCGATTAACCCCACCTCTCTCAGAGTCGACGCAGTTCAGGCCTTGCATTCCCTTCAAAATGATATGGAGAGTGAAAATATTAACGCATACCACCTGGACAAAGAAATCAAAGCGCAGAGAGCAGCCCATCAATCATTCCGAACCGAGGAAGAATATTGGAGGTTGAAGTCGAGGAGCCTGTGGCTAAAAGGAGGGGATCACAATACATCCTTTTTTCATCGACAGTTCAGGGCCAGACTTTCAAGGAACCATATATCAGAAATAAAGACCTCGACGGGCCAAATCTGCAAGGGCAATCAGCAAGTTAAAGAAGCCGCAGCACATCACTTCCAGAAGCTCTACACCCCGGAGGATCAAGGAGACGAAATGGAGGAAACAAAATTTCTCAATCACATTCCCTCCCTAGTCACTGATGATGACAACGCAGAATTAAGCAAACCTGTCACAGAGGAAGAAATAATTAAGACAATCTAGTCCATGGACTCTGACAAGGCCCCCGGGCCGGACGGATTCACCATCTATTTCTATAAAGTGTGCTGGGATATCATAAAAAATGATCTACAAAAGATGATAAGGGGTTTCATGTCTAAAGCAAAGGTTGGTGGTAGCACAAACTCAACCTACCTTGCCCTGATTCCCAAAGACTCCAATCCGGAAACATTTGCCAGATTCAGGCCAATTTCACTTTGTAATGCTTCTTATAAGATCTTGGCAAAGCTGTTGGCCAACAGAATGAAACCTATGCTACCTAGAATCATCTCTACTGCCCAAGGAGGCTTTGTAAAAGGTAGACATATCCTGGACAATGTCATTCAAGTCCAGGAGACCATTCATTCCAGCAAGCAGAGGAAAGAGAAAGGCATGATAATAAAGCTTGATATGGTGAACGCATTCGATAGAGTCAATAGAGCTTTCCTCAGTAAATTATTGCTCTCCTTTGGCTTCTCCATACAGTTCGTCAATCTTCTCAAAGCTTGTATGAACAACCCCTGGATCGCTCCTCTCATAAACGGCAGACCGACTATCTTCTTCAAAGCCAAGAGGGGCATCAGGCAGGGATGCCCGCTTTCTCCCTACCTTTATATCATCTTGGCCGAGGCCTTAAGTAGAAAACTCGAAGCCGAAAGATTGATAGGAGCCATTCCGGGACTTAAATCCTCCAGCAGAACAAGCTCCCTAAATCATGCTTTATTTGCTGATGATTCGATCCTTCTGGGAGGCGCCTCAACCAGAATTGCAAAAGCCTTCGACAAAGTCATAAAGAACTACTGTAAAGTCTCAGGGGCTCTAGTAAATGTAAACAAAAGTGAAGTTTACAGTTGGAACACAGATCAACAGGCCCTCTCTGCCATAGCCAACACACTTGGCTTCAAAGGGCACTCACACTGGGAGAAAATTAAATATCTCGGTCTTCCCATAATCTCAGGAGTCAATAAGAGATCGCTCTGGATAGACATTATCTGCAAGTTCAAATCCAAGATCTTGAAATGGGGAGGCCACTGGTTGACTAAAGAAGGTAAGGTCATCTTAATTAAATCGCAGCTCTCTTCTTTAATAATCTACCAAGCTGCATTTTTACTCGCTCCCAAAAATATCATGGATCAAATCTCCACGCTGCTTCGAAATTTCCTCTGGCAAGGCGGCAGGGGCAATGATAAGAAACTCCATCTTGTCAATTGGGAAATAGTCAAGAAACCCATCGACGAAGGAGGTTTGAACATACGAGATCCTTCCCTGGCCAATCTCGCTTTAGGAAGCAAGATCCTGTGGAAAATTTTTAAAGAACCAACTCATCCTGTAAGTCTTACTCTGCGAGCAAAATACACAAATTCCATCGACTTGAGAAACCTCCAC
Organism: Pinus taeda; assembly: GCA_000404065.3. NCBI lineage: Eukaryota > Viridiplantae > Streptophyta > Pinopsida > Pinales > Pinaceae > Pinus > Pinus taeda. Next base: position 26,629 of record APFE030079210.1, on the reverse strand, counting down.
CTGGAAGACACAACCAATTGCACGTTGTTGTGGAAGCTCTGCCTGAAAAGCCATAAAAATTTCAAACGATTCATCTACCGAATCCCAGGGAATGGCAAGGGAACCAGGCTCTGGCAGGACAGGATAATGGGGCGAAATGCCCTCATCCACAATGAAGAAATCGCAGGTTTAAGAGATTGGTTAACAGCAGCAGGGAAGACAAGGTTGAGCGACATATCAGAGTGGGATCTGAGTGGCGATTGGGTTGATTGGGCAATCCCTGCTCCTCCAGACCATCTCCAACAGCAAAAATTAATCCTCTTGAACCTGCTCACCGACACCGCCCCAATCCATAGTTCGATGCAAGACCGATGGGGTTGGGGACGCTCTGGCGAATACACAGCAGTGGAGGGATACAAAGCTTATCAGACAACGGGGAACAGCAACCATAGCCCGGCATTGTGGAAGAGTATTTGGGATCCTGCAGCTCTCCCGAAAGTAAATTTTTTTGCCTGGACTCTGATCCACAATAAGATTCTAACAGGCGACAACCTAAGCAAAAGAAGCTTCGCTGGCCCTCACTGGTGCACCCTTTGCAGATGCAATGCTGAGACAACTCAACACCTTTTCATTGACTGTCAGTTTGCAAAATATGTCTGGGGATTTTCGCTCCAAGACCTTCACATATCCTCCCCTGCCCAGACCTCAATTCGAGACCTCTTCGCTGATTGGAATCACCGATATCCTCGGCACATCCCTCAGAAGTCGATTTGGTATAAAATCTGGAATGCGCTGCCCAAATTCGTCTGTTGGAAGATCTGGTTGGCCCGCAACCAGAAGGTATTCACGGATCACCATCTATCGCCCCTGCAAGTAGCAGCTAAGGCCAGATCTCTGTTGATCGAATCGGTGCAGCATCAGTATGTCAAAGAGGACCCTTTTCTCCAGCAGACAGAAAAACGATGGATTGGTAAGTTTGATCTGCAACACAGGAATATTCTCCCCTCCCCCAAGTTGGAGCTCCCTGCCTGGAAGATGAGAGACGCAGATGGTTCCTTTCAGGCATGGTGGCGAGCTCAAAATCTGTGCTCAATTTTCTTCGACGGGGCTTCAAAAGGAAACCCCGGTCCCTCAGGCGCTGGCGGCATCATCTACTCTCCTGAAGGGCGATCCAAAGACTCGTTCTTCTGGGGCCTCGGTGTGAAGACTAACAACCAAGCTGAACTGCTCAGCCTTCTCAAAGCCTGCCAAATCGCCAGAGAAAAAGGAGTCAAGGACATCCATATTTTTGGAGACTCGGAGATCCTCGTGAAAAAGCTGATCGATGGAGAGCTCTTCAGAAATCCCGACCTCAACAGAACCCTGGAAAGATTAAAAAGAGTCCTCGCATTCTTTGCATCATACAAAATTTACCATATTCTCAGAACGTCAAACAGCGAAGCGGACTTGATGGCAAACAAAGGGAGCGCCCTGGACAGAGGTTGGTTGTTCATTAATGAGGTCAGATCTATAGAATCACCTCCATAACGGTTCAGTATCAGTTGCTGCTCTAAAAGTGTAAGCAGAATGTAATCTGGGCTGCTACGGCAAAGCCCCAATCCTTTTTCCTTCAGTTTCATTAATATATCATAACCGTCTTCGTTAAAAAAAAAAAAAAAAATGAATGCCATTAAATATTGCGAGAGTTTCTTTTTCAACAGCAAAATAATTTTTCTGATTGGGGAGGAATTCTCCTGATGCATAGGCGCATAATTCTTCTTCTTTGTTTTCCTCCTTTCTTTCAAAAAGAACAGCCGCCCAAAAATCATCTGAGGCATCTGTTTGTAAATTAACAATCCTTCTCCTGGAGGCTATAATTTTGGCAGGGACTTACATTCTTCTTTGAGATTTTTGACAGCAGCAGTGGCTTGACTAGACCAACCTGATTTTAAATGCTTTCGAATAGGAGTAGTTTTTTCAGATAGCCTGGGAATGTATTTATGGATATAATTTAAAACACCCAAAAATCTCTTAATCATTTTGGTATCTTTGAGTTCATCAGGGAACTCAGCAAGCTTTGTTAGCACATGTGGTTGCATCTGTATATGTCCATCGATTACATGAATTCCAAGGAAATCAATATCATTTTGGAATAAGACCATTTTCTTTTCTGAGAGGACAATACCATGAGCTTGAACTTATTGAAGAAATTTTCTAAATGAGCCAAATGTGTTTGTAAATCTGGACTATGGATTAAAATATCATCAATGTAAGTTATGATAAAATCATACTTACCAAATATAAAATCCATTCTTTTCTGGAAGAAAGCGGGAGCATTTTTTAACCCAAATGAAACAACTCTCATTGGAAAAATCCTGCAAGGCATGTGAATGATGTCTTATGTTTGTCTGCTTCTTCAATCTGAATCTGGTAATAACCAGATTTCATATCAAATTTACTGAAGATTTTACTCTTCTAAATTTTCTGCATTATTACTTCTTGACGAGGTAAAGGATAATGAAAGCTTTGAGTGATTGCATTCAATGGCTTGTAATTAATCACCATTCTTGCTTTACCTCGAACTATTTCGGAGTGATTGCGGACCAAAAATGCAGAACATGAATAATGGGAAACACTCGGTTCAATCAATCTCAACTTTAGCAATTCTTCAATCTGTTTTTTGATTTCTTGTTCATCAGAAGGAGTACAAGGAATTAACTTACCTTTCACTCCATTATCATGCATAGTCACAATTTCTTGCTCAGGGCTCTCCTTTTCCCAAAACTTCTGAGGGTCTTCTTAGCAGCTTTTAACTAACCGCTGATATATAGATATTTGTTCTTGAGTGCATTGTAGATCTGTTGCTGCTTTTTGTTTTGTTTTGAGAGCTTCCTTTTCTTCATAAATTTGCAGTACTTTCTGCCAACCTTTAGAATCGTTTTTTGGCTTTCTTGTGCTGGTCTTCTTCTGGATTTCTCTTCGTACTTCAGAGTCTGCAAATTTTAATCTCAGAACAGAGATTGCTTGTTTTTTGAAATTGAAGATAACTTTATCTTTGCTAATGGTCACGGGAAAAACAGAATTAATAAATGGCATACCCAGGATTAAACTGGCAGATGGGTCGTAATGTTATATGGCAGATATCTTAAAAATCTTCCCACTTATTTTTAAAGAGATATTATCCACATAGTGAGTAAGATTAACTATACCTCCGATTGTTTCTAAAATCAGGATATTTTGGAGAGGTTTCCATAATCCTTTAAACAACGAAGGTCTGGAAATATTGTTTGAGCTACTAGTATCAATAAATGCATCAAGATCTATCCAACTATTTCTAACCTGCATGGAGACTGGTATATACAAAAGATTATTTTTTTTCAATATTTTCTTTAAAAAAATTGTTCTGCTGGTGGGTCGAATTCAGGAACTAGCATTGAAGATGTCTGTCCAATATTTTTCTGGTATGGGCAAAAAGAGTTTAGCTGACGGAGAATAGGGATAACCTATTTTCCTTTGTCTTTCTCTGGTGGGAGAGACCAACACAAAGCTTTTGTTTCACTGTTTTCAACACTGTCTGTGTCAGTCTCAAATTCTTCACTGTAATGAAGTTCTTCTTCTTCATCTTCAACTGAAAATTCATCAGTAGAACAATCATAACAAATATTCATTTTCTAAACAGAATTGATTAATTCTTCATCTTCTGAAAAAGAAGCATCAGTTAAAATATATACATCTGATGGTTCTTCTTCTGATAATAAAAGATGGAGACGAGAAAACCAACCTCTAAAAAAGTAGTTCCTTGAGACAGTATCTTCTAGCAATTGTTGCGCGCGTCTTCTACACCTTGTCCTCTCCTCAGGGACTTCTCTCAGCAATTTTACTAACGCCTCTGTTGTAGCCTTACTGATACTTAGAAGAAGATATCAAGCGAACAACTAAATTTAGAGTAAAAGGTGCACGAAGCTTTTATTAACTCAAAAGGGAATTTACAGAGCATTACAATCTAAAAACAAGAAATCTCAGAGTTTCTCAGCACTCAGTTCAACAACGTGTGCTTTCTCTTCTGTAGATTTCTTATTTTATACTTTTCTTTTCTTTTTTTGGACATGACACAAAATGAAATAATTGAGGGTCCTGTCGGCATTTTCATAGTCTGACGGTGTCTACTCAATATTTCAGTACAATAATTCAAACTTTCAACTATTTACAAGGAATCTAAGGACTATCACCATGGTCCCTTAGGGATGCAATCTGAGTCATAATCATCAAACTCATTAGAAGATGGATTCTCTCGCAGATATGCCTCCTCCATTACCTTTAGATATCTTTCTTCATAGTCTGACTCGATGGGGTCTTGAGCATCTTGGTACACATCTAAATACAAAATGTCCTTTCCTTTTGAAGTTGTTGTTGTTGTAGATGTTGTGGCTGCTTTAGAGGACTCTACTACTTCCAACTTTATTCGATCTTTGTAGGGATGATGGCTTTGGCAGGGTAACTTGAATGGGTCATCTTTCTTTCTCCATCTATTGATGTAAGATGTAGGATTTATATCAATATCTAAGAAAGAATCTTTATGTGCTTTTGAGAAAGCTGGTATTTGTAGCACTGGTAGTTCTATCCCATCCAATAATTCCCGTTTAAAAATCTGGAACATATTAGTAGTTGTTTCGATGGTGTGTTGTACCCAGATTTTGCAGTGATCACTAACACCTTCCTTTTCTTGCCATCCAAACTCAAAATTAAATGTTGTGCATACCCTGGTTGATAATAAAAGACTAATCAGACATATATTATCTGCAGTCCAATTTCCTAAACTGACTCCAACTGTGATTAGTGCCTTTTGATTCACAGAAAACTTTAAAACAAGATACGTCCCTTGCGATTCGGTCAATTTTTTGATAATATGAATTTTTTTAGCCAATTTTTGCATGGAAAATTCTTTTAACTAGCCCAAAACTCCATTCACTTCAACCTCATTTTCTGAAAATGCAGAACTTTTTGAAAACTAATTTGCAAAAACCTGTGAAAATGGGTTTGGCTCAATAGCATTCCTTATTTCTGGGCTATTAAAATCCCATGGTGTAGAAAATATTTTAATAACTGTAGAGTTCTTTCTACACATTGAGATTGTCTGTCAACCTGTTTCTTCTTGCAGTAATCGTTCTTGATTTCCCAATCTGTAAAGGGCTCAAAGATTTCATATTGAGGAAAAGTATTTGAATGCATATACTCTAGATCTCTTCTTTGCAGATATGATGCTTCCATTTCCTCGAACAAATCTAGAATTCTTAAGGTCTGTAAAAAATGGCCAACTTTTGTCTTGATGTTAACATCATCAAGGTCCATCATCTTAGCACTTGTAAAGATTTCAAGTGCAAAATCAATACAGCCAATCTTTTGATAATAATTTAAAATTTACAAGACCCAAATCATAGACTGAGAATACTGTATGGACCATAAATCATCAAATGTTTTGAAATATAATTTGATTTTCATATTTGGTAAAGAGTATACTTTTACCAATTCAGAATCCAATCCAAGAAGTGTGCCAATATTCTTTGATTGCCAGGCTTGACATTTTTTAATCCACTAGTTTCTTCGAAACCTGTGTCCAACTATCTTTTATATTTCTAGACAAAGATCCTCCACATGGTTCTTGAGAATTTTGAACCTTTTTTCCAAAGTAACAAGATTGTTGGGTTGATCTAGAATATCAAAAGTACTTCCTCTGACTTCTGTCCGGCTGCGGCCAATTCTATGAGCTTTATTCATTTCCCTGGTAAGAGCATCGGCAATATAGTTAGAATTTCCAGGAATCCATTCTACATCAAAATCATATTGCTGGAACCAAATTTGCCATGATAATAATCTTCCTCTTGCCATCTGTCTTGATAATTTCGCTGACAAGAAATATTTAAAGTTCATTGAGTCAGTCCTAATCAAGAATTTTCTTGGCGCAACATACAATTCAAATTTTTGAATGCCATTAAATATTGGGAGAGTTTCTTTTTCAGCAGCAAAATAATTTTTCTGATTGGGGAGGAATTCTCCTGATGCATAGGCGCATAATTCTTCTTCTTTGTTTTCCTCCTTTCTTTCAAAAAGAACAGCCGCCCAAAAATCATCTGAGGCATCTGTTTGTAAAATTAACAGTCCTTCTCCTGGAGGCTGTAATTTTGGCAGGGAATTAAATTCTTCTTTGAGATTTTTGACAGCAGTAGTGGCTTGACTAGACCAACCTTATTTTAAATGCTTTCGAATAGGAGCATTTTTTTCAGATAGCCTGGGAATGTATTTATGGATATAATTTAAAACACCCAAAAATCTCTTAATCATTTTGGTATCTTTGAGTTCATCAGGGAACTCAGCAAGCTTTGTTAGCACATGTGGTTGCATCTGTATATGTCCATCGATTACATGAATTCCAAGGAAATCAATATCATTTTGGAATAAGACCATTTTCTTTTCTGAGAGGACAATACCATGAGCTTGAACTTCTTGAAGAAATATTTCTAAATGAGACAAATGTGTTTGTAAATCTGGACTATGGATTAAAATATCATCAATTTAAGTTATGATAAAATCATACTTACCAAATATAAAATCCTTTCTTTTCTGGAAGAAAGCAGGAGCATTTTTTAACCCAAATGGACAACTCTCCATTGGAAAAATCCTGCAGGGCATGTGAATGATGTCTTATGTCTGTCTGCTTCTTCAATCTAAATCTGGTAATAACCAGATTCCATATCAAATTTACTGAAGATTTTACTCTTCTGAATTTTCTGCATTATTACTTCTTGACGAGGTAAAGGATAATGAAAGCTTTGAGTGATTGCATTCAATGGCTTGTAATTAATCACCATTCTTGCTTTACCTTGAACTATTTTGGAGTGATTGCGGACCAAAAATGCAGAACATGAATAATGGGAAACACTGAGTTCAATCAATCTCAACTTTAGCAATTATTCAATCTATTTTTTGATTTCTTGTTCATCAGAAGGAGTACAAGGAATTAACTTACCTTTCACTCCATTATCTTGCATAGTCACAATTTCTTGCTTAGGGCTCTCCTTTTCCCAAAACTTCTGAGGGTCTTCTGAGCAGCTTTTAACTAACCACTGATATATAGAGATTTGTTCCTGAGTCCATTGCAGATCTATTGTTGCTTTTTGTTTGTTTTGAGAGCTTCCTTTTCCTCATAAATTTGTAGTACTTTCTGCCAATCTTTAGAATCGTTTTTTGGCTTTCTTGTGTTGGTCTTCTTCTGGCTTTCTCTTCTTACTTCAGAGCCTGCAAATTTTAATCTCGGAAGAGAGATTGCTTGTTTTTGAAATTGAAGATAACTTTATCTTCTCTAATGGTCACGGGAAAAACAAAATTAATAAATGGCATACCCAGAATTAAATTGGCATATGGGTTGTAATGTTGTATGGCAGATATCTTGACAATATTCCCACTTATTATTAAAGAGATATTATCCACATAGTGAGTAATATTAACTATACCTCCAATTGTTTCTGAAATCAGGATATTTTGGAGAGGTTTCCATAATCCTTTAAACAACGAAGGTCTGGCAAGATTGTTTGAGCCACCGGTATCAATAAATGCATTAAGATCTATCCAACTATTTCTAGCCTGCACAAAGACTGGTATATACAAAATATTATTTGTTTTCAACATTTTCTTCAAAAAAGTTTGTTCTATTGGAGGGTCTAATTCAGGAACTGGCATTGAAGATGTCTATCCAATATTTTTCTGGTATGGGAAAAAAGAGTTTAACTGAGGCAGAATAGGGATAACCTGTTTTCCTTTGTCTTTCTCTAGTGGGAGAGACCAACATAAAGATTATGTTTCACTATTGTCAACGTTGTCTGTGTCAATCTCAAATTCTTCACTGTAATGAAGTTCTTCTTCTTCATCTTCAACTGAAAATTCATTAGTAGAACAATCATAACAAATATTCATTTTCTGAACAGAATTGATTAACTCTTCATCTTCTTAAAAAGAAGCATCAGTTAACATATATATATATGATGGTTCTTCTTCTGATTGTACAACAGACCAATCATCACAAAATTCTTCAATATCTACACATGCTTTCAATTTACCGAATGTGCTTTTTGGACAAGCACGAGCATAGTGTCCTTCCTGTTTGCATATGAAACAGCAATTGTTTTTGGTTCTCGGTTGTTTCCTCTTTTTTAGAAATCTGAAATTTTTAAAAGGTCGTTTGGGATTTGCAATTTTCTTGGTCTTAAATTTCCCATACCTTTTATATTTTCTCCTTTTCTTAATTGGTGTCCATGGCAAAGCAGCGCGACAAACATTGGCACTGGGAGTTATGTCATGTGCTTGTTTTTGCCAACAGAGATATTTGACTCTCACTTTACACCTGAATAAAAGATCTATCCAGTAAATCTGATCTATTGTTTTTCTTTGAAGGTCAATATCTTTAGAGATCAGATCTCCTAGATTTCCTGGTAATTTTGACAGAAAAGAAATTTTTTGAGCTGAATCATTTGAAAAATTTGCTTTGTAAACTTTGGCCATAAAATCTTGACCAACAGCTTCAAGGTATTTTTGATCTTTCAGTTCCATTCTAGCAAGGTCTGTAATGATTTATTTCTTCTCGTCTATCAGCTCGGGGACAAACTGTGTTTTCAGTAGTACCTCTAGAGCAGAAAGTCCTGCTACAATTACTGCTTGTCGTTGTCGTTCTGACTCAGGAGGTCCAATCCACCAGTCATAAACTATTTTGGCCATTCTTTTCTCTATTAGAACAAATATGGACATATTATCGAGCTTTGTGGTTACTTTCATTTGGTATAATGCTCTGATCCATATTCAATTTGATTCAGCAGGATTTGTGGATTTATCCAAATCCAAAATATAACCGCTAGAATTAGAAGCAAACAGATCTTCTTCTATTCTAGGATATATTTTTGACTTCTTTAACGAAATTTGCTTTTTGGATTGATGGCATGATAAAAGATGGAAATTTAGAAGCTGCATTTTCAAGATTCACTATTTCTACTTTTGTTTTTCTTGGCTGCTCTGATATGGACTCTATTTTCATTGATCTAAAAGGTGTTTCAAAGGTGTTGGCTTCTGTTTCTTCTAAATCCCAAAAATTTGTGATCGACATATCTATAGAAAATTTTGAGCTTTGAGATGCTTTAGATTTTCTTCTTCTTTCCTTTTTTTGCATCCTTGCCTCCTTCTCGACTCTTTCTTCTTATTTTTCATCATGTAAGAGCTTGAGATTGGCTAGGATGAGCTCATTTTGTGCACCCAGATCATCTATAGCATTTTTAGCATAAGAACACCATGTGGTAATATAATTACCAATTTGATACAACTGGTCTAAATCATTTGGATTTGAGGCGTTGTGTTCAACTAAAGGGGCACAATCAGCTATTGTAGGAGGTTGATGAAGTAGTACAAAATTTTGTCTTTGGTGGCCATTTGACTCCTTTTACAAAGCGACGATTAGCATATTGCCATTCTTCAACTGGGGATATCTAGGAATCAGAAATTCTAAACATCTTATTTACAGCAAGAAAAGGCTTGACTTCAGGTATATACAATTCATTTGAAGATAACATAGGTTGACTAGAAGTGTTGGCTATTTGGGAAAAGGATTTTGTAGATTCTGAGACTGGTAATGCATATTTTCTCTGATGAACGATGGGTCGCTGGATGGCAGGGTTTTCTTGAAGTATTCTTATTTTACCTTCTTGCAATGAAGCTCTCCTTTTAAGGCTTCCTGGTTTCTTTTCATCAGCTAAAGACTTGTATTGAAAATACCAGTCGTTTGGTAAACCTATAGAATCACAAGACACTCCCTCTACTTGTGCATTGTTTAAACCAATTGACACACAGTCTCTGAGCACTGGCTCTTTTAATTTCGAATGGACTGTATTAGTCAACTGGAAGGATGTCTAAATTATTATAGATAAATATTCACTTTCATCAACCATCTGTAATCCTTGAACTCCTACCATATGTTTCCAACAATCTTTGAGATGAGGATCTGTAATATTGATGGAGTAATCAGGAAAAATCATTCCATGTTGACAACCAGTAGATAGGTTACCAACAATGGTACCTATCCTAGCATGATCATAGTTCTGGTGTCTAGTATCAAAAACTTCAGAGATGCACAAAGTATTTAAGCCATGTCTAAACAAAGGGGCCAAACCTATTCTTATACCTCCAAAATGTAAATAGGAATATTTTTGTCTTTTGTATATTGGCGAAATTTTTTTATTTCTTCAGTGGTAAACAAAGAGAGAGACACAATTTGTACAGACGGGCCTGATATTTTGATTTTAACTTCCACTTCCTTTAAACTCATTTTCTTCTGAAAGATATTAGAGAGAGGAGTTTTATAAACATCAGTTGCATGAAGAGTTGGAGGATTCCAACTTTCAGGATTTTCTACTGTCTCTAATTCCTCTTCAGACTCGATATCCTTTTCAAAAAATCTAGAATCTACTTCAATAAAAACACGTCTTTCCAGAGTTGAAAAGGATCAGATTAAACTAGCCATTAGGAACGATGCAGGGCTCTGATACCAAATTCAGAATAAAAGATCGAGATGAGAAAAACAACCTCTAAAAAAGTAGTTCCTTGAGACAGTATCTTCTAACACTTGTTGCGCGCATCTTCTGCACCTTGTCCTCTCCTTAGGGACTTCTTGGTGAGCTCCAGTATTGTAGCAATAATGCTACAACTCCTGGGGCTTCCTGTCTCTCATTTTATCAACCCGGTTGTTCGTACAAACTTGGAAGCGACGGTGCTATATGCACAAGTACTAGCTCTTGTCGCAGTTGTCACTTGGTCAGCTGGCACAAGTCCGCTATGGCTCAAGCCAACTTCTATGGGCTCACAGAAGAAGCTTTATCAATGATGGACGAAAGCTAGCTCAAAGAAGACTAATCTACTTGACAAAAATGAACTGAAAGCAAATCAAGGCATGTAAACCTAGGAAACCCTAATTTAACTAGTCTAGCCTCTATAATGCAAATGACGTGAAGGAAACTTCTACCAATGCTGCTATTACCTCTGATAAGTGCGAATGCATGGATCTAAACTACTTGCATCATAAAAGACATGTTTTTGTATTTTTCCTTTAAGTGGATGGAATGATTGTGATTGTGTGCTTATTAGGGTTTGGTTGTGCATATGGGATGGAGAAGGAAGGAAAGCGTGGGACAGGTTGGGGAGGCTAGGTGAGGTCCCTATGGACCCTTGGCATTCATCCACAAAGGTTTTCCACGTTCAGAAGCTCGGAAACCGAGTGAATGGCCTCCTACAGGATGTTTGCAGGGGATCCTACAGGATACTCAGAGGTTTCTACAGGATGTCTCTAAACTGCTACAGGATGATCTACCGTGAAGGGTTGAAGTGATGGAAGAGTGATGGAATGGTAGGAAGAGATATGTGAGGTAGGGATAAGGCAGGTGATGGCTCAGAAATGGAGGAATGAGATGGGAAATGGGTGTAGGGAGTATGTTGAAGGTAAAGGGTTATGGCAATGAAAGGTTAGAAAATGAAGTTATGTGAGGAGTGAAAGACTTTGGGAGAGGACAGAACGAAGTGAAGGTCAAGGAGATATGTTTTCATGCATGATCAAGATGGAGGTAATGGTAATGGAACGAGAAAGAGGAGTGTAAATGAAACAAATGATTATGACTGTCACCAAACCGAAAATGCATCAACCTAAATTACTTATGCCATGAATTCAATGAACAGCAATCCAAAACGCGAAGAGAAATATGGATGAGGCTGTGATGAAAGTATGTGTGCAAGTGTGAATGACAAGGAAGCATCTAATCAAAACCGTGACTGTATTGCAGCAATCATCAAATAAAGTAATGCATGTTTTTGGTGGCTAGTTATGGACTGAACCCCAATCTTCAAGAGAGTTGGCAGTGAGCCTTAACAACCATTTTGCTGGAGCTCCAATTGATGGTACCTATCCTCTGCTACACTAAGCAAGTGGAAACAACTGCACCATAAGCAAAATCTATCCTATTCATAAGAAAACCAAATCACCAAACTGTAATTCGAATTGCATGTGCAAACGAAAACTTAAAGTGCTGGAAATGAAATGGAAACAACACTACAGCAGAGGGGATCTATGGCTCTCAGGTTGGGCCCTAACCTGAGAGCTATAGTCTCCTTAAGAAACTCAAGACTAGATCACAAAACTGCCTTCTTTATTCATAATCTGATGTCATGCCAAATTGGCTTACAAAAAGGAACAAAAACTGAACTGTGCTCCAAAATTACAATAGCAATACGAGAGTTTCAACAACCTATCTAAGGCTAAGGCCTTCATATTTATACAAAAATTCTGATCCATCAAGTGCCCTTGATTTTGGGAGCTCGGCTGTCCAACTAGAGTTTAACTGCGGATCCTGAAGGGAAGTCATAACTACTGTTCCTGTAGAACAGTTTATGACTGCTGTTCTTGTAGGACAGCTGGCTGCTTCTTGAGCTCGGAGGGGAGATGGATTGGAGCTCAGAGTTCTTGGGTGGAGCTCAGAGTTCTTGGTGGGAATCACGAGGAATGTCCCAAGATCGTGGACATCTCTCCACAAAATCAGCAGTGCCACCTCATTATCTCCTTATCCCCTTTTTCGTAGTCTCTTGCTCCCCTTTTAATGGAAAAACCTGGAATCATAATGCATTAGTCATGTAGATAAAGTGTCTAACCTTCTTCCTACAAACAACATGAATAAACTAAGAAATGCATGCATAAGCAAATAAAAATGAATGGTTTGAGCAAGTAAAATAGGCCAAAATGAGCCCAAATTGTACCAAAATTGGGGCTCATCAATGAGAACAATTCATTTTCACAAAGAATGCCCCTTGAAGAAAACCATAACTCCCTTTTGCATGAGAAACGATAATTCCCATGCCCGAAGATAACACTTGCTATATAAAGATAAAAGTGTGAATGACACTTGAGATCCAAGAAGGGAGCTTAAAATCATCAGCTGACCAATAAGTGACTAATGAATGACCGATCACAGGATCCACAGTAGGCTCCAAAATTTAGTGTAGGCCAAAATTTTGGAGGGTGTTGCAGCCACTACAACATATCCATTGAGCCTTCTAGTTAGACAAATGTACATGGGAAGAAAGCTTCCATGAAATACAATATTTTTTTTAAAGAGTACAATTGGTAGCAATGATACTAGTTGTTGGCCAATGTAGGGAATCTATTATATATATATATATATATATAATATATATATATATATATATATATATATAATATATTATATTATGTATGTATGTATATATGTTGTATTATGTATGTATATATATATATATATATATATATATATATATATATATGTACATACATATATACATACACTATATACATACATACATACATATATATATATATTATATATATATATATATATATTATATATATATATATATATATTATTAATATATCTATATATATATATATATATATATATATATATATATATTATATATTATTATATTATATTATATATATTATATAGATATTGTAGAATCCACATATTCTATGCCACGTGAAGCAGAGTAGCCATTAAAAAAAATGTTGACATGTTCACAAAAATCGTTGAAATATCTTTGTTGACATCTTCTAGACCATACATGTGATTGAAAAACCCTATCAACTTGCAAGTTGAAATGATGTTGTGGAGAGACTATCATACTACAAATTGCGAGTGTTAGTTTATATACTACAAATTCCATTACCATGCACTAAAACTATTGTTTAAGGATACCGTAAAAACTAGCACAGGGTGTTAATACAATTGTTTAAAATGTCATCAAGATGTTGATATATGCAATATGAAGTATGAAGACACAGTCATTAGAAAAATAAACAATGCCACAAATTCTTGCTCCTGTAGATTTGATTTTACAAGGTTATTGTCAAACAAGTATATGCATGAAATACACTAGAACTTCCATTACCAAAAGCTAAAACTATTGCTATTGAAAATGCCATCAAGATGTTGATATATGTAATATGCAATATGAAGACACTGTCGTTAGAAAAATAAACAATGTCATGAATTCATTCTCATGTGGATTTGATTTTACAAGGTGTTCTCCTTTGAGATAACCTAAGGTCAATTATTTATGCCAAAGCATCTATAATGTTTTGTTGTTTTAAGTGATTGGATGACTAGTGAACTATTTTATAAACATGTGCTTTAAACTTAGATAGATTCTTAAGTAGAATAAAAGGTTGTTCTTTAACTACACATGGTTAGTTTGATTTTAATGGGGATGGAGAAGTAGAGCATGGAGAGGTATAATTGATTTGATATTCAAACTGAATATTTAACCATTTATAAGAAGAAAATAAGAAAATAATTCTTTATTAATCAACAAAATATAATCAAACTATTATAGAGATCTGGTGTAATTTATATTTAAAGAGGAAGTTACAAAGACAAACAGTTCTGTAAATTATTCTGTTATTTAAAATTACAACTTCACAAAGGATTCAAAACGAGACTGAAAATCAATTAAATTTTAAATCGGATAACAACAAAAGACTTAATTTATATGAAGAAAACATAATGAATAAATAAGAAGAAATACAACTCACTGAGAGACAAACCTTATGAGGTAAATCCAGAATCTTTTATTATTTCAAAATTTTTCCAGCTTAGTACAAATATGCTTGATAGCTGTTCAAGGGTTCAACCCCTAATAACTCAAAGGAGTTATCTATACAAAATTTTGCAAAAGATCTACAATCTGTTTGGAATATAATACCAAAATAGTACAAAATTACAAAAATAGAACAATATAATAGGAACCGAGAAACTACTGAAGAGGTGGTTATATCCTTTGGGAATCTATTGATAATCTAGCCTGAAAACATTGATGAGCTTTCTTGCTATTAAAATGGGAAATTACTCAATTGTTTCACACAATTTTTCCCATGTTTCTTCACTTGGAATTTCCACATTAACCATCTTTCTAAATGTTTCATCCACCTCTGTGTATCTCTTGAAATTAGGCTTGGTGAGAAACAAATGTTTAATTTCATGCAAGATGGTTAAATCAAATTCCAAGGCTTCTGGAAAATCCCTCCCTGTTATCTGTCCTTTAAATCCTGCAAATTTAGTTTTGTCTATTGTTAAGGAGCTGTGCCACTGGATGTACGAATGCATCTACAAATTCTGCAAATGATGAGGTGGTAGAAGTTGTTTTGACCATTTCTGTCTAGTGAATCACTGATTGATTCACTTCTTAGTCAATCTTCTTGTTGAGTTTGATAGGTAATAGATCACCTTGCTGAAAAAGAAACATGTGGAAAATTACAGAGTTGTAATTGAATACTCCCTGCACAGTGAAGTTCATGAATTGTTCATGTATATATTATCAGCCAAGAAGTGGCTGTAATTATACATGAATGCTAGCTGTTGATCTTTATTAAAAATGGATAGGAAAACAAGGATAGTCTCATCAATAGACTGGTCATCAGGGTATCCTAATAAATAGGAAAGAAAGGAAATGCAATGATCTAGGTGGATATTGGTGGCCACCTACCAATTCCACTTGGACCCCCACCATTGCTTCTTTCAGTTTTTCAGTTTCCTTAATTGTAGCACAATTTACTATTTTTAGTAGTTTTCGGGTCCTAAACTTCCGGAGCTGTTTTGAGCCTCAAAATAGCTCTGAAAGTTTAGGACCCAAAAAACTTCTAAAAATAGTAAATTATGCTACAATTAAGGAAACTGAAAACCTAAAAGAAGCAATGGTGGGGGTCCAAGTGGAATTGGCGGGTGGCCACCAATATCCACCTGGATCATGCAATCTCTAGAGGCTTCATGAAACATGGCATATGAGTAAGGTGGATTTCTTTTGGGAAATTCTGCATCCTCAAGGAAAAAGATTTCAAAAATTTGGGCTCTCTGTGGGAAGGTTAACTTATGGTACAGATCCATAAGTGTTGCTGGTAAAACTGAGTCAAAGAGTCAATTTGAGGAATCAAGAGAATTTCATTTATGGTTTGAGAAGAATGGTTATCAGAATGTCTCCATTCTGAGCCATGACTGCTCTTTTCAAAGGATCATACTTGACTTGACACCAAGTAATAAGGTTAGGGAACTCATGTGTCTTTGGGAAACTATAGAAAGGTAACATGGATTCCCAAAACCTAGTTGGATATTTATTGTCGAGAAAATTCTATTTGAGCCACAAGTGTAGTTCATAGAAATCGAACTCGCACTTGGCTTCTGCAATTTTGAACAGTGAATCCACAAGCGGAATATGGTCAAGGTCAAGCTGGGTTGGAGTGGCAGAACTTTCATTTGTACTCTGCTTTTTAGATTTCACCTTTGGGGCTATGCTAGCAGACAGGAGGAAGAGCGGTTGTAGTAATAGACTGAGAAAATAGGAAGAAGTATTGAAAAACTATAAACCTACAAATAATTGAAAATAGCCAGAGGAAAGTGAAGAAGACGTAGGTGTAGTTTTATTTATAACATGCGGGAAGGGATAACGATTTTATTCATAATCGTAATAGCTTTCAATGCACAGGAGCGGAGCTACAACAGGTATAACAGTAGGGTAGTGAGCATGTAAGGGGTAACAGATGGGACGAATAGGAAACAGGTATGTGAGGTAGCGACTTAGGATTGGTTGAGGGATAACAGCTTTGGCGGGGTGAAAGAGTCGTCGGCGGAAGGAAACCATGAGTGGTTTTTTGGGGGGGGGGGCGAGTGAGTAGTTTTGTGGCTTTGAGCGGGGGTGGTGGGGGGGGGGAGTGCTGAGCAATATGGTGGCAACATGTAAGGTTGGGGCACCCGCCATGGAAACCGCTTTGTGGACCCTACCTATCGTGTTAATGAGAAACAGTTGGGGGGGTGTGAAATCTCTCTTCGTCATTGATCCGAGCGGGGAGTAGATCACTTGTTGAATCATGTGCTTGCTTTATGGAAAGTTGACAAGACTTATTGTCATTTATTGGCTTGGGTCTAATCAAATATGCGTTTTATAATACAATTTGAAATGCCAAAGTCTTATAACCAAAGAATTAATCATGATTAAGGAATTAATTATAAATTAACAAAATTTAACATTTTTCTAATGTGGCACATTTAGACTAGCAACCTTTGCATTTATTTTTGTATGAAAATGAAGCCTTTGATTTCTTTTTGCTTCCCTAACATTATTTTTCTTTTGCCTTCTTTCTTTAGGTTAGCTAACTCCTATCATTTTATTGATATGGATGCCTATAAAATATAGAATTTTCCTAACATTTTAATTTTTCTTTTCTTTTGCATCCATATCCTAACTTAACATTTTGAATTTATTTTTGTCTAATATACTAACTTATCAAAATAAAATAATGTTACATCACAAGGATACTGTGAAACATGTATATGCATGAAAATATACTAGAACATCCGTTACTAGGCACTGACACTATTGTTTAAGGATACCATAAAAACTACATAAGAAAGTGTTAATACAATTGTTGAAAACACCATTAAGATGTTGATATATGTAATATGCAGTATGAAAACACTGTCATTAGAAAAAATAAAATGTCATGAATTCCTTCTCCTGTAGATGATTTTACAAGGATCCTGTCAAACAAGCATATGCATGAAAATATATTAAGTTGATGCTTTTTAAAATTGTGAATTGTGTCTTTATTTTAATTTGCAAATTATTTATTGAAATCTCCTAGAAATTCTAAATAAACTAACATGTTGTTAGTTTCATGTAGGAAAACATAATTACTAATATCCCATAGGAAAGAAGAAATTCAACCTGTCTATAAACCTGCATAATATATTATTGTTAACTAAATGCTTATAATAAATATGCAAGTAGTTGTAGCTATGCCAAGAGTTAGTTATTTTTCTCATAAAAGGAAAACAAGAAGGCCAGTGACTAGCTGTGCCCAGCTACAATGCACTTCATCAGATGCGAAAGGGCATTGCATATGAATGTAAAAAATGCTCTTAGGAATGATGTTGAGGATGACCATGCGACAAAAGATGATGTTTATTCACCATCAACCACAGTTCAAGGTGCAAGTTCAACTAAGACTATTAGCACTATAAGATGATGGACAAAAGAAGACATGTAATTGCAATACATTATTGGATAAATGGGCTAAATCATACAAAACATAGAGGGCCTCTTACAATTATGACTAAGGAGGAGGAGGTTGAGGTGGTTTAGTGGTGCAAGGAGATGGTCCAATTGGGACATGGGCTAAAGTTGATACAACCAAAATCCATAGTTTCTCAATCTGTTAAGGGAGGGAATACCCATTTAGAGATGGGTTTCCTAGTAAATCATGGTGGTTTGGGTTTAAAAAGAGGCATCCAAACCTTGTATTAAGTACAATTGAGGGCCTTGTTAGAGACAGAGCTTCAAATATATGCCATACAGTTGTGTCTAAGTTATTTGACATTGTTTTTAGTGCATACGATAAATACTCTTATGCTCTAGACCATATATGGAACTGTGATGAAACAGGAAGGAAGGAATTGTGGCATGTGGGTAGTTTCCAAGAGAGGTAGCTGAAACATGCCAAAGATTTTGTTTAAGAGCAAGGAGTGGACCACTGCTTTATGTTGTGTTAATGTAATTGGTGCTTCAATCCTAGGATTTTATCTATTCAAGGGGAAAACTCAACTGAAAAACTATATTTAAAATTGTGAAACAAGTGCATGCATGGATGACTAAAGATTTTTTTTGAATTGGCTTTGTCACTTTTTTGCATCTATACTAAGTAGTGTATTACCTAAAAGAAAACACTACTTGGTTTTAGATGGCCATGGAAGCCACATTGTTTTGGAAACAATTGAGGAGGCTAACAATTTGGGTATCAACTTGTTAACCCTGCCTACTCACACCACTCATAGATCATAAACCCTTGATGTGAGTGTGTTTGGGCCTTTCAAAAACTATTTTAGGTTAAAGAGAGCTTCATATATGGAAAAGAATCTAGGGGTTGAGGTGAAAATGTTTGAGCTAGTTGAGCTTGTAAGTAAAGCCTTTAAAATGGCTCTCACACCATCAAATATCAAGTTTGGATTTAGGAGTACTGAAATCTGGACACTAAATTATGATGCTCTTATGCATAATACTGGTTGTAGCCAGGAATTTCATGTGGATGTTCAGGAAGAAGGGAATGACCAAGCACATGTTGATGCACAAGAAGAAGTTGATGAATGGGAAGATGCCATTGTAGCTAATAATATGATTTCCCTTTCTCAAGGACAATTCACTTGTGAGGATGATGACGAACATGTTAGTGAAACATAGTATAATCATGAACCAATCGACAGTAACATGCAGGTTGTTCACCCAACTGAAGAAGATGAAACTTCTGAATGTGATATTCATAATGACTCTATTGATCATGTCACTACCACGGGGACTTCACTGGGGGAGAAATACCATACCACATGCATTCATATTGGGAATATATATTAAGGAAAAAATGACATAATATATTAAACATATAATAGGAGGTAAAGGGTTTTTATATTGGCAAGTATAAAAGATGGAGCTTAAAGTTAATGAAAAAATATAAAGGTGTATAAAAATTTTAATAAAAAATTGGATACCTACAATATCTTGTGAAAGTAAGGGTTTTTTAAATTGGGAAGGTGTATTGGATTCATATTGATAGGGGGTTAAACAATGTGATTTTTAGAGGTATTTTCCAACATGTAGTCAAATTAAGGGTATTTTTTAGTATGCCACGAATGCACGTGATATCTCAGAGGTTCATTGAGTGAAACCCTTGTGGGCACTGCTAATAAAAATGACATTGCTGGTATTAAACTAGGAAGCAACATTGACCAATTGACATTGCCAAGCCAAGTAACCCTACCATCATGGCTGGCAGAAGCTATGATAAATATGAACAAACATAATGTCTCAAGAACCAATGAAGAAAGCATGAACATGCCTTCACAACCAATAGAATTAAACAATTAAATTGTTCATTTGTAACACCCTCCTCCCACATCTACCCAAGTAACCAGCCAACCAGGGTAAACATGCAACGAGAGGCTACTATGATTGGATTTGACCTGCTATGTGACCTTAAGGAAATGGAATCAAAGGAAACACCACACACAGACCTTCTACATCAGCTACAACATCCCTGAGAACCATGCTAACACTTCAGGTAGCTTGCCCCTCGGTCCCACTGAAACTTCTCATCACTTGCCCTCTGGATGCTCTCATGCTATGTGCATGTCAGCATCCAATGACCTCTAGAAGCTCCCATGGGCCTATGAACTAGCATTCAAGGACTCTTTTTCTCAGTTCTGTGCCATCATCCCCAATATTTAAGCCACATTTTCAGGCTCAGAGCCCAGGTCACTGGCCAGAATTGCATGACATCTTCAGAATATTAATTTAATCGGTAAATAATGATGCTAAAGAAAATACTTGAACAAGCCTTCAACCAAAACCCTACTAGCCATGACAAACATTTTGTCAAACATTTCACAAACATGTAATCTACAGGTGTAAACAACAAAATTAAGCATAGAGTTGTCATACTTATCTGAGAATCGCTAAGAACCATTTTTCCCTCATATCATTTGCTGCATTATCATCTATTAGACCATAGATACATTTTCCATTCATTTACAAGTAAAAACATGATGAGAGCTATACATAAACACTGTTACAGAACAAAAATATAACCAACATAATAGAAACAGAAATACCAATGAAATCATAGCCATATGATCCACATATAATCAGTATAATACTCATAGAATACAAGGAGAAATAACCTTTTATTAATGATGAAAAATCCAAACTCGAGATGGGACTTCCACGTTCCAGTAAACCATAGAATGGATGAGCCAAATCTCTCTTCAACCATTCACCCATGTGCCATATTCCAAGCATGAATGTGTGATGCAAACCAAGAGAACCAACCAGGGCATACCGAGGCTAAACCACCTCAACCTCATTAATAGAAACAAGTCTTTACAATAAGCCATCCCAGATCAGTAGGCCAACACAATAAACATATCATAACATGCTTTACCATGATCTCCACTAGATCACTAGGACAAAACAAGCATGGATGCCATCGAATTTCTCCACCTACACTGTGAGGAATTTTCCTGTCTCCAGTCTCTTAGTCTTTAACACTATCCAAACCCGGATCACTAGGCCCTAAACCGAGACCCACTCTCTAGGCTTTATTGCATATACCAATCCCAGGATTACTAGGCCCAGCAGAGAGAAAACCACATCTTGGATTTACATATATCTTGCCATTCACCGGCAAGGATTCCTAGGCCCACCAAGGAAACACAATCATAGATTTACTGCAACCCACAATCTGGCTCAAGGGTCACTAGGCCAATGGCTTTACCGTGATCCATAGTCTGGTTCATGGACCACTAGGCCATGTGTTCTATAATTTGGATATCCACCTCACTTAGCTTCAAATCCATCTGACAATCTAGCTCAACCAAAACAATAGAACCCCATCACACCATGGCTATTCAGAAATGGCAAGGTTAGGCTGAAAACATTGTTGCACCTAGGAAAACCCATGCCATAACAAAAAAATAACCACATATTGTTGGCCAGATAAATCATTCTTGTGGACAAGACCGATCTCCCTAGTATCAACAGATATCTAGCAACAAGTAGGACAAGCAAATCTACCTTTCTCTAAACATATTATGATTCATTAATATAAACTAAAGAGGTGTTTTAGACCCTACCTTAAGTCCAACGCTAGTTTGTGGCAGCCATGCTACAACAGCTCCAAAAGAGTTTCCTTTTTAAGAACCTGCAATCACAAACAAGCACACATCAAATAACACCTGCATAGCTAATATAATAAATCATGTTCATCATGGTGATCAAGGAATCCATGAAATAAACTACAAAACACAGCTTATTGAGAAAAATAAACTTGATTTTATTAACTTTGAAATAGAAGAACTTTACAACCTTGGTGCCTTGATGTTGTACAAGCTCTTCCCAGGGTCCAAACAAGAATCTCCTCTACTTTGACAAGCCTCACTCTCTTCCAAATGAGATCAAAAGGTATGTAATCTCTCCTCTCAAAATATCAATTAGGAAGACTAAGTTCTAGCAGCATTTACCCTAAAAAATATTCAGATTTCAACTTTCCAAGTAACCAGCCCAATGCTTCATTTTATAATGTAAAGGAAGGAGGTTACAGGTCCACCATTGAAGGGATAGAGTCCTCCTTCAAAGGGATAAGCTCCTCAGATCAAGGGGTTAGCTCCTTAAGGTATGGGATGCATGAACCCTCAAGGAGCGAACTTGCCAGCTCAGGATTCCCTCTAGAAGCTTCCATAAATGATTCAAAGTGAGTTTTTCAGAATGTACTTGCGCCTTTTTAAATTTTATAGGGATTCGCACCCATAACACAAATACAGAGCGGTCAGGTGCATAGGGGACATGACCAATGGGTGCGGAACTGCAAGTAATGCTAAGAGAAAGTGTGAAACCAGAGTTTTAGAGATTTTTAAGGTCTTTCTCTTATTTTCAAGGCTTGATATGAAGAACTGAGGTTTAAGACTTGCAAAGAAGGAAGGTATGAGTGGTGATCGACTCATATTGATTGCAGAATGTCAAAGCGACAATTTTTGTGCAATAGATTGCCTGCTAAAGTATGAAGTACTTTATCATCTCAAGGATCTTCCTGTGGATACCCTGGTCGGAACCTGTAAAAACATTCAATGCAATATATATATATATATATATATATATATATATATATATATATATATATATAATATATATATATATATATATATATATATATATATATATGAACATATCATCGCTGAGGTAGGCATTCCCATACTCAGATCAAAACTGACTAGAAAACTATCTAAACTACTCTAATAAAGGAATGATTTTGTAATACATCACAAGTATAGACGTATGTAGATACAATATGGGCGCATCCATCTATTTATGAATAGTCCACTGTATAATGAATAACAAAATTCCTTGCAGCCTGGATGGTGGAAACTAGATCCAGGGTCTTGATTTCTGCTTCCCGAACTAGTATGATTCTATCCATGTGAATGAATGTGTCAAAGTTGAACATGGTAGAAACCACTTGATTACCAGTAAATGATATGAACTGTTAACAAGTGTGAGAGGAACCATCAGTAATGTCAATGGCCCTCAAAGTACTCAGTACAATCCATGAAATGTGAATAAATGAGTCGATGTCGAACATGTCACAGAATCCTTTGATCGAAGGTCAATGATGCAACCTGTCGTCAAAGGCGAGAAACTTGCCATTGAGGCATGAAGATTCCAAGGTACTGACGATTTCTATATCATATTTCTAGATAATGAGTTGGAGTCGATAGAAAGCGATCCGTCGTAGGCAAGCCCACATCACAAAATCATAGATAAAGATTTGAAGAAATATATTTGGCAAGGACTAACTCAGGGATGGTCAAGATGGATGACAGATGTTTTGCAAATGAATGGTTTATTTGAAATAACCTCTTGAACAAATAACGACACTGCAGATGGTTTGGTGACAATTGACCCAAAGCTAATACCCAGAAACCAGCTGAAGACTTTCAATATGGTTTGATTAACTGTTAGGCAAAGGATTTCCCAACCTAGGTGAACAAAAAGTTTCGTGTTCAAGAGTGGTTAACTGCTTTTATAAACACAAAGTATAACAAACAAGTTCATTTTTCTCTCTTTTCCCCCACCATTTCTTGCAAGTACCTCTTTATTTTTGACAAGCTTGAGGAGGATAACATTTGCTTGATTATAAGCTCATTCTTCGGATGAGTCCAACTTAGTTTAAAATTCGAACTCTAAGAAGGAGTGGTCCGTTCCTGTTTGAAATTGAACAAGTCCTTTACTGTTAAATTTTAACGAGTCGAGTATAGGAGAAACTCGGTGTTTTTCAATTTTAGGGAGTCAGAAGAAAAACTTAAGAAAACTCCATGGTTGTCATTTTTCATAAATTTGTGTCTCCCAAGCTCGAAAAAGTATAAAATAATACTTGAGAGAACCGCTTGATCATTATGATCAAGGAGTACTTTTCATAATTAGTGCCTTCAATCTGAAAAAGTAAAAAAGTGATCGAAAACACATCGTTTTATTACCAATATCGAACTTGAAACAACAAAAATCCGGCAATCTTTTCATGTTTATACTTTTAGAAAAGAGTTGTAAGTGGACCATCCTTTTAATTATGTTTTAACGAGTTTAAAAAGAAAAACTCGGCAATATTTTCATATTTTACGAGTCAGAAAAGAGATTAAAGAGGACTCCTATGTTTCTCTTTTTCGTAAATTTTGAAAGAGTCCGAAAAAGTGAAAAAGTATGCTCTTCGTTGAAAATGATCAATTCTCCCTGAAAACCCAATATTTTGCACAAAAACTCAAAACATTACTCATATATGTTTAAAATAAATAAAAATGCATCAAAAGTGACCATTTTAAAGTGAAAAATAAACAAATTAAAAATTCATTTATTTAAAAAAGCTTATAAAAAGGGCTTTTGTAAATTCATTTTTGCCGTTTGACTTTAGAGTGAAAAGTAAGAGCTTTTGGTAAGAAACTTCCTATGAAGATTGCGAAAAATCTGACTGTTGGAATTGAGGACCATCCTCTCTAGGTAATCCACATCATCCCTATCTTGCATTTCAACCATTTAATTTTCATTTTAAGACTTTAAAATTGATTTTTTAAGGAAAAATTTGGTTAAAAAATCGCTCGCGGGGGGTCCTCGGGCGCAGCATGTGGCTCCTGCGAATCCCGACTTTTTCATATACAGGAAAAATTCGGGGTCCCGCACTTGTTCTTAAGGAATAGTGCGAACCTATGCACTGTCTCTAACTAGTGGGTGTGGACCCTGCAAAATATGTTTTTAAAAACCTAATTTTCTATTTCCGCCCAAACATTTCGAAATTACAATGTTCTAATCCGCCTTTTTTGCAATGTAGATATACAAGATGCTTGTTGGCAGGAATGTGAACACGAATATGTGGATCAAGCCACATTAATTCATCCACCTTCAATACAGGCATTAAGAGCATGCATACCATTGAAATTCTGGGCCATACCTAGCATGAGGGCTCAGATAGACTTTTTGCAATGGATGGTTGACAGGTGGAGCACACAGGACCAATGTTTCACAATTGGTGGCCACCGGCTTGAAATCGAGCCAGAGGACATTTATTTCGAGACTAGGCCAGGTGGCTAGTCTGTTGCTAATCTCCGACTAGAGTTTTGTAATGTCCAAACTGCAAACAAATGGATAGATATTAAGACTATCTCCCATCCTGAACTTAAAGTGATCGTATTTACTGTCACCAGACTATGCAGGAGCGCAATATTGAATCTAGCTACAAGTTCCCAAATGCGCATGGCAGTAGACTGCTTCTGAGGCACCATCTTCAATTGGTGCGATGCCATGTTGGCGAATGTGAAAGGCCAACTGACTAGGGAAAAGAACGGACAACTAAATAACTTTGGATATGGTTTGTTAGTTGTGAGCTTTGGCCTAGAGAGGGTCCCTATGTTGGTCCCACAACATATTTCCATTGAGGTTGGACTTCCCCGAGATCCCAACTTATGCGTTGGGTTGCAGTCATGGCCTGTCATCCTGAGGAGGGTACAGAGGTTGTCCGATTTCCACCAGAGTATTTTCGTTGGTTGGAGAACCATATTTTCATGATTCAGGACTTTCCATATGCTGGGATGGATTATCGTGGTGATCTAGACATGGCTCTTCCACCAGGAGAGCAATGGGATGATTCAGGTAAAATCACTTTCAACATTTCTAAATTTTTAAACTATTTTTTGTTTTGTTTTTAAATCATCCAAAACTGATAGTAAAAATTTTTAAATGTAGATGTGGGTCCACGGCGACCAACCGCTCTCCCACCCTATGAGAGAAGACACCCTTCTGTCATGGCACCGACCCCACAGGACCAATCATCAGAGACCCTGACCGAATTGGAGCATCATCTAGAGTGTTTGACAGTAGATATCCTAGAGACTAGCATAGATGATATCCCTCTTAGGTTACAATGCTATGTGATTGGGGTCCCAGGACCTTTTAGGAGGTTCCTTTGTCGGGTGGCCCAAGCAGTGGTTTCTTATCGTGATCATCATCAGGGATAGGATGATCGACTTTGTAGACTCATACAACATTTTATATCTTTTTTGTGCTATCATTTTTGCTGATCATAAGGTGTTTTTCAACCTATGATCGAAGACGATGTATATTTGACACACTTCTATGCTATGATATACCACTATTACTGGCTATCTTGTATAACATGTTTATGAAATGTTTTTTAAATTTAATGCCTTGATTATTGCAAATGTCTATTAATCATTTGAGAAGCAACTACATCTGCTAATGTGTTTAAATATCTTGGAATATGCTGATATTCAATGTAGTCAAATTCATGTTCTAAGAGACGAACTCTAAAAAATAATATTAATAATACTGGATTTCTAATGGCATAAACCCTGTTAAGATGTAATACAACGAGTTCAGAATCCAACCTAACAATCAAACTCTGAATCCCAAATGAGATGGATTCAGATAATAACTCAATCACTGCACTATACTCTGCAATGTTATTTGT
>APFE030079206.1:27374-64492 GCA_000404065.3 Pinus taeda | reverse complement strand
GTGAGTCAGTGAAGTGGAGGCTAAGACATGCTCCACTACCATCACTGTATTATTCAAATCTTCAATGAACTCTCACTTAGAGAGGGGTTTATTGTAGACTTTCAACCGATGTCCATTGACAAGCATGGGAATGGCTTCATCATCAATGGTTCTGATCAGAACTGAACCATTGTCATTGCATTTCTCGACGGTGTAGGGTCCCAACCATCTTGTCCTTAGCTTGCCCTTGAAATATTTGTATCTTGAATCATAGAGTAGTGCCCAATCTCCCTCTTGGGATTGCTTCTCCTTGATGTTTTTGTCATGACATATATTTCTCTGAAGTTGAACTACCTCTGTATGGAGAAGGGCCTACATTCTGTGTTCATCCAATCCATTGAAATGAATTAATCTTTCTTTCTGTGCATGGTTGAGGTTTAG
The DNA here is from genome assembly GCA_000404065.3 of Pinus taeda. Classification (NCBI taxonomy): domain Eukaryota; kingdom Viridiplantae; phylum Streptophyta; class Pinopsida; order Pinales; family Pinaceae; genus Pinus; species Pinus taeda. The sequence goes on along the minus strand of APFE030079206.1, from coordinate 64,072 downwards.
GTCTAGCTGATCTGCCATCCCTAGGGAATTGAATTCAAATTCTATTGATAGCAAAGCCTTCCTCCCATAGACCAACTCATAGGGTGTGAACCCTGTAGTGGTCTCCCATGTTGTATTGTAGGCCCAAGTGGCCTCAACTAATATGTACACCTAGTCTTTTCTGTTGCTACTCACTACTTTTGTCAGGATCCCCTCCAATGATATGTTAGTGACCTCCACTTGCCCATTGGCTTATGGGTGGTGTTGGGTAGCAGAAGCTCCGCGCAACGGTCATGGGGCACAAAGCCCAAAATTTTGGGTAAGGATGGGGCAAAGATTTTGATGGATGCACGAAGCACGATAGATAATAAGTAGAGTCAAAGGGTGGTTCACCCAAAAATAATGAAAAAATATATAAGTTGAATCGGCCTGGCTAGGGATCACAGTCCATGGAAAGGTATAAATAGAGCAGGGCTCTATGGGTAGTAGTAGCTTAGTTTTGGTATGCAATCTTAGATCTGAGGTGTAATGGGTTTTTGAGGAGAAAAGTTTGAAAGTGTCTGTAAGTCCGAGTCGAGAGTAGCGGGGAAGGGATAGGGGCTCTACAGTTGTGTGTGCAGAGGACTAGAAGAGTCCGTAGCTGTGTACGTGGACCCCTGCAGTTGAGTGCCCAGGACAGATCTGGATGTATTGGTGATAAAGTGGAAACAAAGATAAGTTTCTTATGTAATTTTGTGTTGAATCTGAACTATCATAGTTCTGGCTTTTTGGTATGGTTAACATTAGTTTTGCCTATATAACTATGCTTTTGAAGGACAGAGATAAGCTTGGTTGTGTTGGTTATGCTCAAAGGAGGCCCATAATGGTCATTTTCACCTCTTTCCTTTACCCCACTCATCCTCCCTTCATCTCTGCTTCCTCTATTTTTTCTTTTAAAAACCACAAAACCCCTTTTCTTTAAGCCCTGAGCACAAAGGCTTGGACTGGCCATAAAACTGTTGCCATGTGACTTTGCACCTTTATAAACTCATCGCCTTTAATCCCCATCATTGATTTTCCCCGCCAAATATAATGGCTCCTGTTGCGCCTGACAAAGCGACTTGCACGACCATTTCTTCACTGTTCGATCATCCCCACCGAGATCTAACGGCATTCGCTCTCCCCGTGCCCGCAACTCACCTAAATGCTAGCACACAACGAGAGCGTTTTTTCTCTCTCATCCGCTGCTATGTGTTGGCCTTCGAGTGGGATTGCATGCCCCTGTCCTTTTACCCGTTTATGCTCAAAAGAAGTGTGATCATTACTGTTTACTGCCTAACCTGTCCGCCCACCCATTTAACTACCGCGCAGCTTCACTACCTGATCACTGCTAGATCTAGCCACCCCAGATCTAACAGCCCAAAATCAATCCTCTCCCAACTCATACTCTAACTCCCATAGAGCCATCTCCATTCCCTCAATCCGATGGCCATTATCTTCGCTCATCTAACTCATCGATTCACCCATGCACCCCACATCCTTTGACCACCTTGTTCGTTCGAAGGAATAAGGTGACCAGCTTGCCATTACGAGTCACTAACAGATCTCAACAACCATGTTTAACTGGAAATATGGCTAAGGGAAAAAAAAGGACACGCACGACCCCGTAGTAGCATTTATCAGTTATGGAAACATGCTGATACGAACGCTCCAACTGCCTAAGAGGATAGCACAACACTTGAGAAGATCTTATTTGCCCACTACATCAAGCAAACATAGTCAGGGACTCCATCAAGCAGTTAAATGCAGTTGGTGGTCAATTATGACCCCTCTATACCTAAATGGCCCAAGTGCCCTGTAATGTAAAATCTATAAATACCAAGAAATAAAATGTAATTAGGGTTGATGGTTGATGTTTTGATGTAAGGTTCAACTTTTGGAGACTGTGAATATTTTGCCACTTGCAATGTCTCATCTTCATTTTCAACTAATACAAGCTTCTTTTATTGTTAACTACTCACTTTCCATTTCCTCTCTATTCTAAGCTGTGCCTGATATGTTGTATTCTTGGTCTTTAAGGTTTAGCACTAGAAATTTGTTAGCCTATCTATGTGTTAGATTGTTGAATGTATCATTTAATAAGTTACCCAGGTTTCTTTCTATCTAGTGGTAGAAAGCTGCCATCCTATCTGTGCATTAGTAGAACAAATTTACAAGCTTCTTACTGGTTGTAGCCGGCCATCACAAGGTCTTGTGCATCTGCTGGTGTGGTCAGTATTCTCCATATTCACCTTATCTCTAAACTATGAGTAGCTGGTGGTCTAAAGCCTTGTAGTCTAGGGGTGTTCACCTATGTCTGGAGTGAAACAAAGTAGAAGTGGTCAACTGGCTTGAACAAGCATCATTCCTTCCATTCATCCATTGCAACAATAAGTTGAATTTATATGTTACCAAGCATCTTCGAGCTACAACCTAGGAGAGTTTCTTGGAGTTCTAACATAATTAGCACTGTTGCTGGGGAGAGGAGATTGGAACTCAGCTTCCCTAGGAGAACGACAACGATCTAGCTTTGATGATAGACAAAGTCTGGATGCATTTCTGGTTGTAATCATCTATTTGGCAACTCTAATGGACGACCAAGCTTTGGCACCTCCACATCACAGTTCTGGCTCAGTTTGTGAGGCATACTCAGAGAAACCCTCAGAAATCACCAGTTGACCTAGTGCCTGACCCTGAGAAGATTGTCAAGCGAATAAAAGCATCACAAAAAGGAGCATCAGGATTAGGTAAGCCTAAACAATCTTATGTATCTCTACCAGAGAGGCTTATAGAAAAGCATGTTCATGTTGAAAATATAGAGCCTAGGACTATCATTGAAGAGAATTTCCCAGAGATTCATAAAGCTCCTTGTTCAATAAGTTCCCCTTTGGATCTTGGTCCAAATAAAGCCTCCCATACAGTCCATCATTTTCCTTTATCTCTATCATTCATTCCTCAGTCTCCTGTCATCCAAACGACCAGTACTCTTCCATCTACCCTAGTCATGGTAGGCCAATAAGCACCCACAAAGATGGAAAGAATCATAGATGCTAGGTATGGACCCCTAGTCTTGCCTATTCCTTTGAATGCCATGCCTACAGGAGAATATCAGAAATACATGCCTAAGTTCACTGGTACAGAGGAAGTAACAGTTGAAGAACACCTTGAATCTTTTTATAGTTATGCTGATAACCTAGATATCAGTGAGGATGATGTGTGGATGAGAGTATTTGTCCAGAGCCTTGATGGAAAGGCTAGAAAGTGGTTCAAAGAACTGGCCCCTAGATCTATAGCAGACATCGAAGCATTAGATGATGTATTTTTGAAGCATTAGGGAGATAAAAAAGACCTGCTATATTACCATACTGAGTTTGGAAATCTCAAGAGGGAAAATGGGGAATCATTGTCTGATTTTAATAAAATAATGGTAGATGGCAGTGGCTGTGGAAATGAAGTCTCACCCAACCGGAAGCCTTGGGTTCAAATCTTGCGCTACCCTTCCCCCGTAGTAGGGTGTGTAATGAACATGAAAGTTAGAGAGTCTTACCAAGCTTACAAAATATATATATATAGTTATAAAGTTCACCATGGAAAAAGAGGTCAATGGCAGCCTCCCTTTTCTTGATATTCTTATTTCTAAGAAGGAGGACGACTCTCTCTCCCACTCTGTGTTCCGCAAGAAAACGCACACGGAGCAGTATCTTCATGCTGATTCCCACCATTTCCCTGCTCAGAAGATGGGAGTTCTTAATACCTTGGCCACTCGTGCCCTCAGGATTTCAGATAATGATAGCCTGGAGAAAGAGAGATCCCACCTCCTTGATGTCTTTGTGGAAAACGGATATAGTAGGCACCTAGGTCGAAAAGCTTTCCTTAAAGCCTCCAGAAATGCGCTTAAGAAGAAAGAACCTAAGGAGCGCCATCTAGGTGTCAATATTCCCTATATCCAGGGGACCACAGATAAGATAGCTCGAATCCTCATGAGGTTTGATATTCCCTCAACCTTCAGACCCCTCAAAACCTTTCATAATTCCCTTCGGTCGGTAAAAGACCCTGTTAACCCTATGGACATGAAGGGTGTGTATTTGATTCCTTGCTCATGTGGGACGCCCTACATAGGAGAAACAAGGCGCTCCATTCAGCAAAGAATCTGCGAGCATGCAGCTGACCTAAGACATGGGAGAACAAAGTCTTCGGCCTTAGCGAAGCATGTGGACAAGACTAGTCATCACGTATATATTGAGGAGGCCAAAGTTATCGCCAAGGTGGCTCAGTTCCATCATCGTAAGTTAAGGGAAGCTTTAGAAATTGAAAAGAGGCCTAACAATCTCAACAGAGATGATGGCTGGAAGGTAAGCAGGTGTTGGATCCCTGCCCTGTCTTCCTAGTGTTTCTCCCCCCCCCCGCCCCTTTGTTCTTGAGCTTGCATCGTTCCTCTTGGTACCCTCCGATCCTTCCTCTCCCTCTTTTGATCTAGGGTTTCCTTTAGAATTATTCTAATAATAATAATAATATCAATAATTAAAATAATAATATTAAATCAAATAACAATTCAATAATAAATTAACATACTGTTATAGGTTTTATTATTAATAATAAATTAATAAGATTACTTTTTAAAGATCTTCTCCTAATATTGTAATTTTAAATTTATATCCATTTTAATTCATAGTCCCATATATAATATATTAATTGATATTAATACGTATAACCACAACCTAATATCTTTATTAGGACATATATATATAAATTAATTAATTAATTTATTAATATATTTATAGTCACTTATATAATATATTAATTTATATTAATATCGTATAACCCCCTAATATTTCATTAGTACATATATATAATTAATTTAAATATATTAATAAATTAATAAATTAATTAATTTTATTTATTGATTTATTTATAGATTAATTTATTAATTTAATATTTATAGTCCCATATATAATATATTAATTAATATAATACGTATAAACCTAAATTATTAGGACATATATATATTAATTTAAATATATTAATTAATTAATAATTAATTAATTTTATCTATTGATTTATTTTATTTATTTATTAAATATAAATTAATACATATAATATTGCATTATTATTTTTATATTTCTGATTATCCATGAAATTATATAACCTGGACCTAATTTAACTTCTTTCTATAGAATAAATTATTAATTAATTATAATTATGAAAATATTAAAATATATTTTTTGACTAGGGTCTTTCGGGCAAAATTAGCCGTTAAACTAGCCGTTGGAGTTTCTGCTCGGACTATTTAACATGCTATGCTGGTTCTGTTTCTTCAACTTGTCCTGACGATGAAACACACTGGTTGGTTCGAAACGCGTCGACAAAGGTTCTTTCACATGTGATTTACGCTGAAGCTTTTCTTTTATAAATTTAATAAAATATTCAATCGTATGTATAGTAAGATACAAGCTGAAGTAAAGCCTACCCCCACCTCTGCCAAACTCACATATGCCAATGCTTTTGACTCAGATTTATACCTGCTATTGAGAGAAAGAAGATGTCCCATTCTAGCAGAAATGCAAGATGCAGCGTTAGAGGTAGAATCTAATATCATGGCTGCAGAGAAACTCAAAGGCCATGCTGATAGAAGGAGGCAGAGAGGTGAGGCTTCTTCTCCCTCTGCTTCATCTTGAGAACCTAAATTAGACAAAATGACTAAAATGATAGAGTCATTGGCTGCTGAAATATTTAAGATGAAGGTTGAGCAGAGCTCTGGAAAAGCAAGGCTTCGAAAAATATTTGTTCCAAGGAATCCAAATTCATTCAGAAGAGAAAATGAACAATTGTAGATCATTTAGAGGGGTAAAGAAGCTGGTGAAGAACAAATGGTTAAGGCTCCTTTCCAAAACGTAGTCATGGAGGAGGAGAAGTTTGAAGAAGAAGATGAAATTCATTGCATGGAAGATAAGGGCAATGCTACCTTTTTGACATTGGCTGCCTATGAAGAATCATTACCCCAGGACCAGACTACTCAAGAGTGGGATAGAGAAGCTGTTATGTAGACTGATGAACATCAAAGATACAACCTAAGGTCAAGAACAAGTAATGTCAAAGAGAATCCTTCCCAAAGAGCTACTATACCCATAGAGCATCAGACCATCAAATAGAAAAGACTAGCAGATGACCCAGTTATCCTCAAGGCACCAGTTCAAGAGGTAAGAGGTCCTGACAAGTCCCCTTCCCCTTTCAGTTTTGAATCAGAACTCCAGAAGTTAAAAATATTTGTACCTCTGATTAAACTTTTAAAGAGTGAAGCCTTTAGAAAACCCATCCTTGATGCTCTTGACCTGAAAGCCACACAATCCTCCACTAACTATGTAAATTTACAAGATGACAACCCTGCAGTTGTGCTTAGCCCAATGACTAATCCTGCTGATTAAAGTTCTTCATCATTTTATGTCTCATTGACCATTCATGACAAAACCCTCCACAACTGCCTGCTGGACACAAGGGCTGGCCATAATCTGATGCCAAAAGCTATCATGGAAGAGTTAGGCCTTGATATCACCAGACCATATCATGATTTATTATCATTTGATTCAAGGAAGGTGAAGTGTCTGGGGTTGATCAAAGATTTAGCTATCACCCTAACTCAGCTACCCATGAAGAGCATGATGATGGATATTGTGGTAGTGGATGTTCCCCCTAAGTTTGGCATGCTGCTATTTAGAGGGTGGATTAAGAACTATGTGGGACATTACAAAATGACTTATCTTATGCCACTATCCCAGTCTTTGGACAAGAAAATAGAATACTATACAGGGAAGCCCAGTTGGCCTATATCATCAGTGATGAGAAGAACCCCTCTAATCATACACGGTGGACACTGACTTTGGGGCATGTATTCTCCAAATGGAAGAATCTTAGAAGGCCTCAATGCAAATTAGGAAACCAGTGGGCTAGGCTATAGAAGAAGAAGGGACACAAGCTTGGGATATGTTCTTTGATGGAGCTTACTCAAGGGAAATTGCAGGAGCAAGAGTGGTGTTAGTATCCCCAAAACACGAAAGCACACATCTATCTTTCAAGCTGACTTTCCAAGTCACCAACAATATAGTAGAGTATGAGGCTCTGATATTGGGCTTAAACGCTGCCAAAGATAGAGGAATCAGAAGTATAAATGTGTTTGGAGATGTTGATCTCATCATTCAACAAGTGAACAAAACATTCCAAGCAAGGCACCCAAGGCTGAAGGCATACAGAGATGAGGTATGGAGACTCAAAGATTATTTCGATAGTTTTTGTATCTCATATATCCCTAGAGTAAAAAATCAGCTTGCTGATTCCCTTGTTGTGTCTTCTAGCATGTTCATCCCTCCCATTCCCCCTAAATTGGTTTATGAAGTCCATATCAAATATAGACCATCCTTGCTTGATAATTTCCAACATTGGAAAGTCTTTGAGGATGATGATGAGGTAAATAGGTTTCTGCAAGTCATTGATGAATTCTTTGAAATGCACATTGACCAAGAGAGTGAAAACTTGGAGGAAAATCCCTAGCCCAGCTTAGAAACAAAATTGGCAAAGACAACATTGTGCAATTGCCTAGCAATGATATACCTAGAGGACTAGTGCCACTAGAGAAGTTGTTAGACCAAAATGATGTGCCTTATAAAGCTTCCCAAAAAGAAGATCAATCTGCAATCCATAGGCATAATATAGGGAGTCCAAATCATCCAAGATATATAAATCTGTCCACCTATCTATCTGCTGCCCAAAGTTCTATGTACTGCAATTTAATGAATAACTTTGCTGATGTTTTTTCTTGGGAATATAGTGACCTAAAAACTTATGACAAAAATATCATCCAGCATAAATTTCCCTTAGAGAAATACACCATCCCTTTTCAGTAGAAACTGAGGCCCATAAATCCTTTTTTCCTCCCTATGATTGAAAAAGAAATCAAGAAGTTATTGGCTACCAAAATCATAGTCCCCCTAAGATATTCAAAATGGGTAGCCAATTTGGTTGTGGTGAGGAAGAAGAGTGGAGAAATTAGGCTCTGTGTTGATTTCAGAAACCTGAACAAGTGTTCTAAAAAGGATAATTATCCTTTGCCTAAGATGGAGCATTTGCTACAGAAGGTCTCAGGAGCCAAAGTGATGTCTTTCCTGGATGGACATTCAGGGTATAACCAGGTTGTTGTACATCCAGATGACCAAGAAAAGACTACATTCACCACTCCTTGGGGCACTTTCATGTATTCCAAGATGCCTTTTGGACTGATGAATGCTAGAGCCACCTTTCAGAGAGTTATGGATATAGCATTTGTAGGAGAGAAGGATAAGTTTGTCCTTATCTACCTAGATGATATAACAATATACTCTAGCAACCATCAAGATCATTTGCAACATTTGAAGAAAGTGTTTCTAAAGTGCAGAAGATTAGGGATTTCGATCAATCCCAAAAAGTCACAATTTTCTTTGGAAGAGGGAAAAATCCTTGGACACATTATTTCTACTGCAGGTGTCAAAATTGACCTAGAGAGAGTGAAAGCAATACAGACGTTGTCTGTACCAAGATAAAAAAAGGACATCCAATCCTTTCTGGGAAAAATATACTTTGTAAGGAGGCTTATTCCAAATTTCGTAGAATTAGTAAAGCACATCACCTCCATGTTGAAAAAGGGGTCAGAAATTAAATGCACTGAGGCAGTAAGAAGATCTTTTGAAGCCATTAAAAGGGATATTATGGAAGCTCCCACTTTAATCAACCCGGACTACAGCAAGGAGTTCCATATCTTTTCATTTGCTTCAGGTGACACCCTTGCAGCAGTTTTATTGCAAGCAGATGATGAAGGTTCAGAGCATCTAGTGGCATTCTTCAACAAAACATTAAGGGATGCTAAGCTGAGGTATGATGTCATTGAAAACAAGCATATACTCTTATCAAATCTTTGAAATCTTTCAGAATATACATTCTGCATTCCAAGGTAATTGAATATGTGCCCTCTGCTTCAGTAAAATATGTCCTAACGTAGCCAGGTGTTGATGGAAGAAGGGAAAAATGGATTAAAAAGCTTATCGAATTCAACATAGAATTGAAGCCCACCAAGCTTGTTAGAGGTCAGGGCCTTGCTAGACTAATGGCAGAAGAAAATTGCAGGATGTTGGACATAAATTGGATAAGCACAATTTCATAAGATGGACAAAAAGAAGAAATGGTTGGACTAGGGAAAAACCATTCATTGGTAGAAAATATAGCTTCTTGTGAATGGTACTCTACAATAGCCCAATTCTTACTGAAGTTGGAAGTCCCTCTAGGCCCTAGTTCAAGCCAAGCTAGAACTATTAAGATCAGGGCAGCCAAATATTGCAGTCATGAAAACCTACTCTACTAGAGAGATACCTCTGGAATTCTTTTGAGGTGTCTGGATAGAGAACAATCCTTGGGGGTCATGCATCAGTTTCATTCCAGCATACATGGAGGACACCACTATTGGAAAACTACAGCCCACAAGATCCTTAGAGCTGGGTATTATTGGCCCACCTTATTTTCTGATGTATTTTCATTTATTAAATCTTGTGACAGGTGCCAAATATTTGAAGGAAAACAATAGTTGACGTCCCTACCCCTGAAGCCAATACGTGCTAGTGGCCCTTTGTAGCAATGGGGTTTGGATTTCATAGGAGAAATTAATCCACATTCTAGTGGCCAGCACAAATGGATCTTAGTAGCCACTGACTACTTCACTAAATGGATTGAGGCCATCCCTACTAGGAAGGCTAATCACCATGTGGTCATGAAATTCTTGATAGAAAATATCCTCACTAGGTTTGGCTACCCTCATAAATTAGTTACAGATAATGTAGTAGCATTTAGGGAAAAAGAGTTGGTGGACATGTGCGACTCAATGAGCATTGAATTGGGACATTCCACCTCATATTACCCTCAAGGCAATGGTCTAGCAGAATCCTCTAAAAAGAGCTTGATAAGGATAATCAAAAAATTGCTGGAAGACAACAAAAAGAACTGGGATTCCAAGCTGAAATATGCATTGTGGGCTGACAGAGTGACTACCAAGAGATCCACAGGGAATTATCCATTCAAGCTGGTATATGGAACTGAGGCTACATTTCCAATTCAGTTAACCCTCCCTGTGGAAAAATTCTTGCAAGAAGAACAAAATGAAGAAAATGATATGGCAAAGAGGATCAGTGACTTAGCAAAAGTGCATCAAATCATAGAACAACTAGCCGAAAGGTCCAAAACACATCAGAGGAGAATCGCAGCACATCAAAGGAGAATCAAGGAAGCCTTTGATAGAAAGGAAAAGATAGACAATTTTCAAGTTGGGGACTTGGTTCATAAATGGGATGCATTCAAGGAGAAGAAAGGCAACCATGGGAAGTTTGATGCTCTATGGATTGGGCCTTTTATCATTTCTCAGATCCAAGGGAACAATACTTTCTGGTTGCAAAGCATGGAAGGAAAGATAGTTTTTGATGGCCTATTTAATGGGTGATTTCTGAAAGTTTATGTCATTTAAGGTCTTTTGGCCTTAATGTTGTAAATATGTTGTTTTATCTGTTTTAGTGTAGGCCTAATTAGACTCCATGCCCAATGGAACACTAGGAAATTTTTCTCATCTAGTTTTTGTGGGAAAGGCAATGATCTGCAGTTCTTGAGACCTCACAGGGAGGATCTCATCCCCAGAAGCTGCTAGTGTTAGCTCTGCCTATATAACTACGGTTTTGAAGGACAAAGATAAGCTTGTTTGTGTTGGTTATGCTCAAAGGAGGCCCATAATGGTCATTTTCACCTCTTTACTTTACCCCGGTCGTCCTCCCTTCATCTTCACTTCCTCTATTTTTTCTTTTAAAAACCATAAAACCCCTTTTCCTTAAGCCCCGAGCGTAAAGGCTTAGACCGGCCATAAAACCGTAGCCATATGACTTCGCACCTTTATAAACTCATCTCCTTTAATCCCCGTTGGTGATTTCCCCTGCCAAATCTAATGGCTCCCGTCATGCCCGATAAAGCGACCTGCACGACCATTTCTCGACTATCCGATCATCCCAGCCAAGATCTGACAGCATTCGCTCTCCCTATGCCCACAACTCACCCAAACGTTAGCGCGTGATGAGAGCATTTTTTCTCTCTCATCTGCTGCTATGTGTTGGCCTCCGAGTGGGATCACACGCCCCTATCCTTTTACCACTTTACACTCAAAAGCAGTGTGATCATTACCATTTACTGCCTAACCTGTCCACCCAACCATTTAACTACTGCGTAGCTTCACCGGCCGATCACCGTCAGATCTAGCCGCCCCAGATCTAATGGCCCAAAATCAATCCACTCCCACCTCATCCTCTAACTCCCACAGAGCCATCTCTGTCATACATTCCCTTGATCCAACAGCCATTATCTCCACTCGTCTAACTCGTCGATTCACCCATGCACCCCACGTCCTTTGACCACTCTGTTCGTCTAAAGGAAGAAGGTGACCGGCTTGCCATTACCAGTCACTGACAGATCTCAACAATCATTTTTAACCGGTAGTATGACTAAGGGAAAAAAAAAAAGGACACGCATGACCCTGTAACAGAATTTATCAGTTATGGAAACTCGCTAATACGAACACTCCAACTGCCTAAGAGGACAGCACAACACCTAAGAAGATTTGATTTGGCCAGTACAACAAGCAAACATAATCAGGGACTCCATCAGGCAGTTAAATGTAGTTGGTGGTTAATTATGACCCCTCCATACCTAAATGGCCCAAGTTCCCTGTAATGTAAAATCTATAAATACCAAGAAACAAAATGTAATCAGGGTTGATGGTTGATTTTTTGATGTAAGGTTCAAATTCTGGAGACTGTGGATGTTTTGACACTCGTAGTGTTTCGTCTTCATTTTTAGCTAATACAAGATTCTTTTGCTATTAACAGCTCACTTTCCATTTCCTCTCTATTCTAAGTTGTGCCTGATATGTTGTATTCTTGGTCTTTAAGGTTTAGCACTAGAAAGTTGTCATCTTATCCATGTGTTAGATTGTTGAATGTATCATTGAATAAGTTACCCAAGGTTCTTTCTATCTAGTGGCAGAGAGCTGTCATCCTGTCTGTGGATTAGTAGAACAGATTTACAAGCTTCTTACTGGTTGCAGCTGGCCATCACAAGGTCTTGTGCATTTGCTGGTGTCGTCAGTATTCTCCATATTCACCTTATCTCTGAACTATGAGTAGCTGGTGGTCTAAAGCCATGTAGTTTGTGGGTGTTCACGCATGTCTAGAGTGAAACAAAGTAGAAGTGGTTATTTGGCTTGAACAAGCATCATTCCTTCCATTCATCCATTGCAACAATAAGTTGAATTTATATGTTACTAGGCATCTCCGAGCTACAACCTAGGAGAGTTTCTTGGAGTTGTAATAGTTAAAATAACTGTTTAATCTATGCACATATGCTTATGTTACGAATGTATGTGAATCTGAGCCCATTCTAACTAGTTAAATATGATAAAATTTTTCTTAAATACCACAATAAGTAGATTGAATACATAAACAACACAGTAATAAGTAATAAGGATTATTTCGAGTTGGATCTATGCGAAACAAAGCAGTGCAAAGATGTAGGACGGTGCATGAACCTTCCAGACCACATCTAGACATCCCAAGGGTGTGGAAACCTGGTTCCAGCACCCTCCCCTACTACCTTGGTTGAGACCTCAGTCTGTGCTCCGTGGGATGTTGCTGAAAAGGCCAGTAGCTGCGGGATTTGTTTGGCTAAATAAGTTTTCCGAACTTGGGTCAGGCGCATATGAGCCAACAAATGGTTCCATTGCTGGGACCAAGATCTGCTTAAGGGGTGTCTAGTGTTGGAACACTAGAACTCTACAAAGAAAGAGATTGAAGAGTGGTGGGATCTGAAACTCCATGACTTCGCAGTTTAGGAAAACATAAATCTGCGGATATTGGAGGAAGATTGGTTGGACCATTATATATACACAGATATTCTCGAAGTTTTCTTTGCAACATTTCCAGTAGAACTGTACGAGTGAATTGCGAGGTTAGATGACAGTGTGGGAAGGTGCAGATTAGATTAGCCTATTGTGTGGACTCCAAACTGGTGCACAGGCTAGAAGCCACTGAAGATAAAATTGCACGCATCGTAGATCATTGGCTAGATCGAGTGATAGGAGGATTTATCACTAAGTTCGTGATAGATACAATTGTTAGCTATAGTGAAGCAGAAAGGTGATTTCTTCAAGGACTGTGGCGTAAGTACATCAAATCATTGAATACTTGGATTAAGATGTTGTTGTGTGAAAAACATATTATGCAGGTTTATTGATGTTGTAGAAAATTCGTGAATAATATGACACTTATTCACATATATTATGCTGATTATACACTATTTGTGGAATCATGCATAATACATAACCTCCTCTATGTTGATCATCAATTTTGTGGAATTAAGAAACAATCGCATGCGCACATTGAAGCATCAATCACACATATCAACACAGTATATCACAAGGAAAGCATACAGCTGAAAATCCCCAACTATCTGTATATTATATTGATTGAGAACATGTAAGAATACATAGTAAAATACTTCTCACAAGTACTCAGTACTATCTCCACCTGTTACACACAAACTAGCTCAAATCTCCTTTGCTGCTTGCCTGCCTCTACTGCGCAATCCTACATGAGAATAGATGAGAATGGCTGATCCAAACTCGTATTTCCCTTGTGTAACACTACGCAAACCTCATTGGCAATCTCAATCCACTGATTGTGCAAATCACATGCACAACTATAGTCACAACTGACAGTTATCTCGCCCTTTCACTCATTTCTAATACTTGTCTCCACTAAACTGTCCATGCACTGAGTTAACTGATGTACTCCTCAGTTGATTTATGAGTTAATAATTAGTGAATTAATTAATAACTAATTCACACCACTCATCACTAGTGTATTTGTTAGTTAGACTAAATACAACTAGTTCAACTAAGTCAAACTGAACACAACTCCATCAACTCCTCATTCAACTCCACCAAACTCAATCACTTGAGTTCTAATTGAATTTCTTCATGCAATAGCTCAAGTAACCCATAAGAAAAGCATATTTCCTTCTGGCAGTTGCATGTGCCACATCTGTAGCTCAAACTGAAGTGCTCCAAGAGAATAAGATAATGTTTATAGTCACAAATATATTAAGAGCTAATAAATATTCGACTGTTCTATTTTTAGCCTGGCAGTCTAAAAATAGACTCTGCCCATATGTCTAAAAATAGAAGTCCATCTATTTTTACCAACATGACCAATCATCCATAAATAGCATCCTTCAACTCATAGACCATGATCCATATCTCTAAAAATAGACTTTGCGCCAAAAATAGCCAGTAGGCCCACTTAGTGAAGGCGACTTCTTTTCACTAAGCTCCATCATCTTGTTGCATTTTCAATAGTCCCTCTCAACAAGAAATGGATTATCTGCAACCCCTATCCTATCTCTGTGGTATTCAAATTTTCTCCTGGTGAGTGCCTTCGTCAAGATATCAGCATCCTGATCCATCGTGGGAATATATGAAAATAACATGATTCTCCGCTGCACACAATCTCTGATATGATGGTACCTGATGTCGTTCGTTGAGCTCCATGACCAATCTGCATCCTCCTATCTATACCAAGATCCATATCCCGATGTGCCTCTCTTGAGCCTGCACACATGCGACTCCACCAACTGTCGATAAACAATGGCATCCACTACCTCTGCTGAAGTAGCATCCTCCTTCCTCCAACTTCCAGGAAGGAATGTAGTCTTCACATCCATCTGATGGATGTGCCACCCCATCTGCATCACTTTGTAGATCCATCTTGAACCCACCACTGATGTCCCTTCCAGTCTTGGGACAATCTCCCATGCACTGTTTCTGCTAATTGAATCATACTCTTCCACCATGGCATCTACCCATGCGGGATCCTCCACAGCTTCCTTGAAAGAGGATGGCTCAGTCACGACACATTTGCTCACAAGAGCCATGTATCGAGTGTACCGATCAGGTGACTATCTCTGCCTGTGCTCTACTATAGGTGGTCCTACAACCTTCTCTGCATCTTGAGCCAGGCGGTTAGCTTCTGTAGTGCGCTTTCGCCCTCTGATGGTTGGCACTGCATGAGTGGTCTCTTCCACTCCATGAACTTCATCTTGTGGCTGATCCACATCGTGAAGCTCATCCTTAGGAACTAATAGCTCCTCATCTACATGAAAGTGTGGCTCCCTCTCAAGTGAACACTTCATGGCTTTCTCCTCCTGAAATTTGATATCCCGTCGCACAACAGTCTTGCGACTGTCTGGAAAATACACACGATAGTTGTGGGGTGTATTAGTGTACCCCACAAATATCCCAGCCTCTGCAGTTGGCTCCAACTTTTTCCTGGCATCCTTTGTCATATGCATGTAAACAGGAGAACCAAAAATCCTCAAATGGGAAGTATCAGGCCTCTTACCAGAATAAGCCTCCTTGGGTGTACTCATGCCAAGTATCTTGTGAGGACAATGGTTCTGCACATATACTGCAGTATTGCATGCCTCCACCCACAAGTGAAGGGGTAGGCCCTGATCATGCAACATCGCTCGTGCAGCAGCCATGATCGTTCTGTTCTTCCACTCAGCAACCTTGTTCTGTTGTCGGTTATGGGGAGCTATGATCTCTCTTCGAATCCCTTCTACGCTGTAGAAGTCCTTGAACTCGCCAAAGATGAATTCACCACCATTTTCACTCCTAAGAGCCTTCACCTTCTTCCCTGATTCCTTCTCGACCAGTGCTTTGAACTCACAGAACTTTGAGTATGTCTCACTCTTCTTCTGCATGAAGAAGATCCAACACTTTTGATAGAAATCATAAAAAAAAATCACATAGTACCTGTGCTTTGCTGTCGAAGCTACCGAGAAAGGTCCACACACGTTTGTGTGAATTCTATCAAGGATCATCGTGGCGTGACTATCCTTCTAGTGAAAGGTGGCTTTCACAAATTTTCCCAAAGTACACCCCTTATATTGATCTGATTGCACAAGAGTGCCTTTAGGAAGCCCAATAGAAATTTGTTGCAGTATCTTCAAGGCTCCATGGTGAAGGTGGCCCAATCTCCGGTGCCACAGCTCGCCATCATCCCGGATCACCACTCCTTCTACCTTGCATGCCATTTCTGAGTAGCCATCTACATGCAACTTATAAAGGTTCTTGACTCGAACCCCTATCTTTCGAGTTTCTCCAATTGTCTTACTACGCAGGAAAGCCTTTCCCTCACTGAAAACACATCATATCCCTTGTCTTCTAACATCTCCATAGAGATAAGATTCTTCTTTAATCCTGGAACATGAATCACTTCCTTCAATATGAAGGGTTTACCAAACTCCCTCTCAAAGGAAATGGTACCGATACCGGTCGCATTGTATCTACCATCATCACCCATCTCGATGTGCACTCCAAGATCTTTCTCATTCAGATCAGAAAACAAATCTAGATCTCTTGTCATGTGAAAAGGTGCACCACTGTCCAAGAACCATACTGATCCCATCACACTTGATACCAAGCATGCGATCAGTGAAAAATCTAGCTCAAATTGCGAGGCTAAGGCCTCTCCCGCTGCAGATCCAGCAGCTTGCTTATTTTTCTTCTTCTGCGGACAATTTGTGGCATAGTGTCCATGTTGGTGACAGTGAAAGCACTTCACCTTGGACATGTCCTGCTTCTTGCCTTTCACACCAGAATGAGAAGTTTTCTTGTTCTTCCCCTTCTTTTCTTTGGCAGCCAAAGCACAATTTTCTTGATCAAATGCCTTTGATGAAGATCCGTCCCTGGTATTCTGCCTAATCTTCTATTGCACAAGATCCGACCAAAGTATCTCCCATCCTGGCAATTTATCCCAACCATTGATAGAGTCCTGATAGGAATGCCAACTCTTTGAAAGACCAAGGAGAGCCAAGCTCACCAAGTCCTGATCATTGACAATCACCCCCACACTTCCCAGCTCATCTCGGCATTGGGTGAACTTCGTGAGATACCTGGGCATACTGTCGCCTTTCTCACACTTTATGTTTCTGAGTTTATCCTTGAGCGCCAACTTCCTCTGGTCGCTCTTGCTTTGGAATAGATATGTCAATGCTTTCCACATGAAGTATGGAGAAGCCTTTCCATGGAGGCTGGACACAATGTGATCCCTCACGCCCTCCAACAGAATCCGTCGACACTTTGCTGTCTTCTTTTGCCAATCCCCGACTTCAGTAGCATCAATAGGTTTTGGGACATCTACATCTATGAATTCCTTCAACCCATTATCATCTAACACCGCCTCCATCCTATCCTTCCATGCAATATAGTTTGAGCTGCCCTTAAGGGCATACTCCAATCGCAATCCGTTGAAAGACATTTCAACTTTGACACCAAGAAAACACTGCCGCAAATTCGAATTCCACCAGCTCAAAACTCAACCACTTATGATCTAAAATTCGTGAGAACAAAGTATTTCTCGTATAGAGATCAACTGTATGGGAATTCACCAGATATCTCACCTTCCAAAAGAAGGATGAATCCAAAGGCTACCTGGCCCGATTACAAACTCTGCCTGAAGAAATAAAATGTAAACACTTTCTAAATAATAAATCTGATGATCAACTTCGCTTTGATATCCTGTAGAACTTTTTCTACAAATCAACCAACTCTGACACCATGTAGAAAATTCGTCAATAACATGACACTTATTCACAGAGATTATCCTGATTATACACTATTTGTGGAATCATGCATAATACATAACCTCCTCTACGTTGATCATCAATTTTGTGGAATAAAGAAACAATCGCATGTGCACATTGAAGCATCAATCGAACATATCAACACAGTATATCACAGGGAAAGCATATAGCTGAAAATCCCCAACTATCTGTATATTATATTGATTGAGAACATGTAACAATACATAGTATAATACTCCTCACAAGTTCTCGGTACTATCTCCACCTGTTACACACAAACTAGCTCAGATCTGAATCAATCACTAGCTCAAATCTCCTCTGCTGCTTGCCTGACTCTACTGCGCAATCCTACATGAGAATAGATGAGAATGGTTGATCCAAACTCGTATTTCCCTTGTGTAACACTACGCAATCCTCATTGGCAATCTCAATCCACTGATTGTGCAAATCACATGCACAACTATAGTCACAACTGACAGTTGTCTCGCCCTTTCACTCATCTCTAACACTTGTCCCTACTGAACTGTCCATGCACTGAGTTAATTGATGTATTCCTCAATTGATTTATGAGTTAATAATTAGTGAATTAATTAATAACCAATTCACACCACTCATCACTAGTGTATTTGTTAGTTAGACTAAATACAACTAGTTCAACTAAGTCAAACTGAACACAACTCCATCAACTCCTCATTCAACTCCACCAAACTCAATCACTTGAGTTCTAACTAAAGTCATTCATGCAATAGCTCAACCCATAAGAAAAGTGTATTTCCTTCTGGCAGTTGCATGTGCCACATTTGTAGCTCGAACTGAAGTGCTCTAAGAGAATAAGATAATGTTTATAGTCCAAATATTATTAAGAGCTAATAATATTCGACTGTTTTATTTTTAGCCTGGTAGTCTAAAAATAGACTCCGCCCATATGTCTGAAAATAGAAGTCCACCTATTTTTACCAACATGACCAATCATCCATAAATATCATCCTGCAACTCATAGACCATTATCCATATGTCTAAAAATAGACTTTGCGCCAAAAATAGCCAGTGGGCCCACTTAGTGAAGGTAACTTCTTTTCACTAAGCTCCATCATCTTGTTGAATTTTCAACAAATGTTTGGAGTAACGTGGAGTGGAAAAGGTTACCGTGGAATGAGAGGGGTAGAAAATAGTCCTTTGGCTTCTATTGCATGGGAAAGCGAGGAGGAGCTCGCAAGGTTCTCACCAAGAAGTGTAGTCCAGTTGATCAGGGAGCGCTCCCCACTAATACCACCTCCTTTCCTGCCACCACCCACTTCACCTATATCAAATCTATCCACTCCAACCCCACCCCCACCAAAAGTTGGGATGATGAGCGCAGTCCAGCTACTAACATTTAAGGGTGTAGGAAATGAGGAATCGAGGTTGTTCTGGTTTGTGATAAACTCTGTATGGGATGCTCAGGGCATCACAGATGATAACATCAAGAAGGCTACATTAGTTAGTGCGTTGCAAGACCATGCATTGACCTGGTACATGAAATATTCAAGTGATCATCCAAATGGAGGAATAGTAGCAATCTAGGAGGCCCTAAACAAGGAATTTGGGTGACCAAAGTCAGAAGCACAGCCGGTTATTTGGTTCAAGGAAATTGTAATGTTGCCTAGTGAAATCTAATGGGATTTGGATCAGAGGTTGAAAGCACCATCCGCGAGGCCAATATGACATTTTTTGATGCACAGCACCGCACTTGGTTTGTCGCATCATTAACACCATATCTGAGATCGACTCTGTTGCAACAAGAGATCTCAACCCAAGCTGAAGCACTGGAGGCAGCAATTCGGCTGCATGAAACCGCAATACAAGATCCAGGGTTGGGAGTGCAGTAAATCCAAGCACAAATACAAAACTTATGTATAGAGATGCGAAGCTTGAAACAAGGCTAGGTGCCTAGGATGGAGATACAAGAAGAAGTGTGGTGTGTATCAAATGTAAGGGACAGGGCCATGATAATGACCACTGTCCAATCTTTGCGAACTATGTGGCAGGAGGGGGGCCAATAGCATTGTGATAGAGGTACATGCTGGGCCAAGCATGGTGCCTATACTTTGGTGTGCATTCTATTAGGTGGGAGGAAAGCATGCCAAGAACAATTGTCACCTACTACCAAACTTAAGACAACCCCCTCCTCAGCAATTATTTTGTAACTTCTGCAGAACGGTGGGCCACGATGAAAGAAATTGCAGTAGTTACAAAATGTTGATGGATCGAACACCTACTTATAGGATGCACATGGAGGCACGTAGACAGGATCCCACCACACTGCTCATGCAGGGAGGATACCGAGGATGCAGATGTGGCTGTGGGGGGATGGGGCCTAGACGGGGTCAACAACAATTAATTTTCTATAATTGTCGAGGGCCGGGGCATTACACATGGGATTGCACAAACCCAACCAAAGCCTATTGTCCTTACTATTACCAATTTGACCATGAAGTAGTCGATTTCCCCAGGTTGAATGCTCAGATGCAGGAAAAGGGGGTGCTTCCGGCTAACCCCACTCAGAACGTCCAAATGATGAAGGTTGAACCCCGTGTGGAGGATCCTAACATAAATATGATGCTCTGAAGTGGCACCACCACTAGAGAAGATAAGGTGAATCAGCCCGAGGCAGATGCCTGGGTCTGTAAGGCCCCCCCGATATAACCAAACTTCGACTTAGAGCATGTGAAGGAAACCTTTATAGAAGCCAAGAAGAACTTCACAGAAGCTTCTACGTTAGACAGTAAGGATCAATTCGGATCAAATAATGATACTTCTATGCTAACCACCTTCTTGGAAACTTGCATGAACTTACTCAGGGATGCTAAAGTGGTAAAGGGGCTACAAGAATTGATAACTCTATGCATAGGAGCAGATGAACCATGAATGGTATGAAAAGTAGGAAAACATGCTTTGCACACTAGGGAGGAAATGCGACTGACTATCTAGATCGGAGACTATGAGATGGACCAGGTCGTTTTTGATTTGGGGTCTGATGCAAATGTTCTACCAAAGAAAAATTGGGAACACATGGGTAGACCTCCACTACAATGGTCACCGATTCAATTACGGATGGCTAACTAACAAAAGATTCTACCCATGGGAAGACTGCACGGGGTTATAGTAGACATTGATGGTGCTAGCACGCAAATCGATTTTGAGGTCATAGAAATTGTTGATGATGGTAACCCATATCCTGCACTATTAGGGATAAACTAGGAAACAGATATGAATGAAGTCATTAACCTCAAGAAACGAAAAATGATATTCGAAAAGCAATCTCTTTGCATAGTGGTCCCATTGGATCCAACGAAAGGGGCGTGATATACCAAGCTTGTGCGCGATGAAGACAACGATGGTGAATTGGACAGTATCTACCATATTATAGCACAAGATCAAGACCGGGTGAATCCAACAGTGGACGGTAGACTCTCATGGGACCGTGATAGCTCTTGTACCTTGGATTTAGATGAAGAGATTTAACGATGGCAGAACTGGCTGCATGAAGTAACCACACTCAATTGTAATACGATGGTGACAATAGGGGTAGAGGAACAACCTAAGGTATTCGCGAAGGCATCCCACACAACCGGTACTTCAGAAAAGGGTGTGGCTCCAAAGATACGAATGAAAGGGTGCAGATGTAGAAGGCAGGTGCGCACACGATTGGAAGAGCGGAATGAAGTAAGCACTCCTCACCAACATAGGCTATAGGCGTATAAGGTGCAAGCATCCAACCAGATTAGAATTAGTAGCCCAAAGCCACCCCAACAGACCAGTGCACCAGCAGCTGGTGCTAAGGTTAGCAAGGGATTAGAGAAGTTGCAGATACCACGGGTTCATTGGGCCTGTAATAGATGACAGAAGGAAGCTCAAAAAAGACAAAGTAGCTATCGGCCTCATAAACTGTGGTTATAGCCAAGGAAGCAAAGTGCACTAAGAAGGGATACATCCAACAGAGTAGCCAAGGAATGAGTTGTGACCCTACTATCATGGTTGCACCCGCACTCATGGAAGAACATAACCCCTCGACTGGCTACCTAGATGCTTGAGAGGTGCTCACAGCCCAGGCTAGCAAGGAAGCTCCGAACTCGCACTAGAGGTGCAAGCACCTAAATAGTAGTAGAAACTATAGTCTCAATGCCTCGAGCAGTTGAAAGAAGGTGTGGGACTATAAACCAGTCTATGGAAAACCGGCGTGGAGAAAGGATTCTTTACCAAGTCAAGCAGTCCACAAGATCGTAACTATGCCCCACGGATGGTGCTACTGTGGGGAAAGTCAAAATATGACTGTTAGCAACATTGGTCCTGATAGGAAGGTTAGCTTACATTATAGATGAGTAGGTGGCAAGACATTAAGATGAAAGTTCTGGACAAGATACACAAAGATCTACCGAATGAACGCCGCTAATAAATTGAAAATGGAGGGAAGGGATTTTTTCAAATCTCATAGTTTGTGCCGGCACTAGACTTTTGGCACTTTGAACCAGCAAAAAGCAGTGAGTATGCAGCTATCAGGCACCTCATGAGTACCTTGGCAAGAACTCGAGCATGGGTCGCAGAGGAAATGAAAATGAATCAGGAAGAGCCTGAGGATGTGACTCAAGTTCCCAAAGTTCCTAAGTCTCCACGTACCCCATGACCCAGGAAGAACAAGCAGAAGGTAGAAAGAGTCCGGGCCTCACCAAGATTCAACAAATGCTTGGAAGTTGGCAAAGGAAAAGTAGTCACCACCAAACCCACTAAGGAGGATGACAACCTGCAAGCCTTGTTTGATCATATTGATGCATAGGTAGAGGAAGAAGAAGCTACATTCCAACTTCCATCACTACCCTCGTATCTTTCTCCATGGACTGGGACAACCAGGATACCGAAAGATGTGGACACTACAAAGACTATGCTCTAGAGCTTGCTTCTTTCGGATGACAAAATGTTAGAAGGGTTGTTGATGGGGCATGTTCCAAGCATCAAATTCGAAGATTGGGACCTTGCAGATAGAGACAAGTTCCCCGAATTGGCCAATGACAAGTTATTGCCACAAAAGTGGTTACTAGGTGTGGACAGGGTGCGACAGCTAAATCTCAGGTGGATACCTCACTATCAATGCACGACGATCACTATATTTGTGATCTGATAGCTGTTGTGTCTCATACATGATGGATATCTATGGTTGGAAGAGCCAATCCCGATTACAGCCGATCTAATCCACCGGATTACGTACCTACCACTTAAAGGGAATAACCCCACAGATATAGCAGGAACAAGTAGCGAGGGAGGCATTGCTGAAATAGTGAATGCGAAATACCATCTGGATAAAGGAAAGTGGGGGTATGTCATAGCAAGCATCAATGACCGTGCAGTTAGAGTTGCCACTCAGCTACTAGCTAGTAAACTCATGAGAAAATGTTACGCAAATGAGATGCTAGCCCTGGTCATTGCATTGGCAGGGTAGTGCGTCAAGGGGGTTCAGTTCAATTGGGCACAATTTTTGTGTGACGAATTTCTAACCAATTGTCAAGAAGCACAAGATAAAGGTAAGACATTTCATTATGCATGGTTGCTTTTATCAATCCTTTTGGTTACAGGCAAATTGTTGTAGGAGAGAAAATTTCCCAGCCTTGAGGGTAGCCTACCCAAAGTCGTGCGGTATATTTCACTCTGGGCTACAAAGGATGTAGCCAGGGTTACTGCGATCTGGGTGTTTTAGACCTCCATGGAAGGAAAGAGATGGACATGGATTAATCGAAGACCGCACATGTCCTCCACGATCTACGCTTAATTTTCAAAGCATGACCGAGTTCAAAGTAGACATGCATCACATGTATATCCGCATGTGAAAGGATCTAGAGTGCTCATGGGTCACACTTCCATTCATCACAACAGATGATGCCATTTACGTGGTATTAGTAGCATGGCCTCTAGAATGGCATGCCCCAAACATGTTCATTCTTGACAGGCTAGCAGCACAAGAACAGAAGAAGGAACGCCAGTAGCGACTCACTCAAGTAGCATAAAAGACACGTTAGGAGTAATAAGACACTTTGCAACAGGAGGCTACCATGAGCCCAATAGTAGAAAGGAACTTGGCAGATCAAGGAATGGACTTGGAACAGGACCCACAACAGGAAAAGGAGACGCAGGAGCACCTCAAGTAGTCACATGCCAAGGAATCACCAGCTGCCCAAAAAAAGTCCAAAACAATGATGGATTTGAAAAAATAATTCATGGATAGTAGCCAACCTGCAAGCAATGTTTCCACTAGAGCATTTCCCAAACTAATCGTCGAATAGACAACTGTGTTGGGGGAGATCAGAGAGTATTTGCAGGCATTATAGGAACGACCCTCGTGCTAGGTCACCCGATAGCTACCAGAAGATATAGATGCCACCGAGCAGATGGTCAACACACACACGCCACACACCCTACTGTTGTTAGCAGGAGCTTTCCTAGCCGTAGCCGTAGGTAACGAATGTAGTTGGGAATTAAATCTAGCTGCCCTGTCTAGAGAAGTACTATACCTACTGCAAGAGGGAGTAACTTAGGAGTTTCGAGCCAGGGAATGTCACGCCTTCCACATCTTGATAGAGCAGAAGGAAATGTTAGAACATGTCACTCTCTAGCATGATGACTTAGTTGCACAATACTGAGAAGTAGAACAAGTGGTGATGGAGGCATGTAGCATGGTACTAGAGTTAGCCATCCTTGGGGACCTCTCACCAGCTACCAAGATCCAACACATGGCAACCGGTTTTTTCACGGCACAAGTAGAGGCTGCAAGAGCCCAGGAGGAACTAATGTTACAAGTTGTAGAGCTCCATCTCAAGGTCAGGCCACCCACACCCTCGGCCGAATGGGAACACCATCGCACTGAAATTCTATTCGGATTGGAAACAATGAGGAGTGGTGTTCGTGAATTCTCGGGACTACTAGATCAGTCTCTTGAGATACTCACATCCCTGCAAGAGAACCCTACCATATAGCAAATGGAAACCAAGGTGCACGAGTTATAGCAGGCCTATGACACCACTTGTGGGGCTAACGGATGGTCACTATCACACAACAGTTGGCCAAAATGAAGGAGGCACACGTGCTCAAGACCCAAGTTAACACGATGCGGAAACAAGAAGTAGTACTCAAAGAACATATCCAGCCTTGGCTCGATGAAGCGTTTAGTGTATCTACAACTATTGAAGGCAAGATAGTGCATATGCAGGTAGTCTATGAAACCGAGCAAGCAACTGCAAGGGATAGGAATGCATCAACAGCTCATTTGGAAAAGGCACAGAGGCTCACAGGCGAATTTGTTACAGGGACAGGTGATATGCAGAAGTTGTTGACCAACCTTCGCGCAAAGATTCCCAAACTAGTTGAGTGACTCGGGATGAGTCATGATGATTGTTTTGGGGGATTGTTGGGTAGCAAAAGCCCTACGCAATGGTCATGGGGCACAAAGCCTGAAATTTTGGGTAAGGATGGGGCAAAGACTTTGCAAGATGTGTGATAGATAATAAGTAGTCAAAGGGCAGTCTGCCCAAAAATAATGAAAAGATATATAAGTTTAGTTGGACTACCTAGGGATCGCGGTCCATGGGAAGGTATAAATAAAGTAAGGCTCTATGGGTAGTCGTAGCTTAGTTTTGGTATACAATCTTGGATCTGAGGTGTAATGGGTTTTTCAGGATAAAAGTATAAAAGTGTCTGTAAGTCTAAGTCGAGAGTAGCGGGGAAGGGATAGAGGCTCTATGGCTATGTGCGCAGAGGACTGGAAGAGTCTGCAGCTGTGTGTGCCAACCCCTGTAGCTGAGTGCGCGAGACGAATCTGGATGTATTGATGATAAAGTGGAAATAAAGATAAGTTGTTTCTATAATTTTGAGTTGAATCTGAATTATCGCAGACCTGGCTTTTTGGTATGGTTAAAATAACTATTTAATCTATGCACATATGCTTATGTTATGAATGTATGTGAATCTGAGTCCATTCTAAGTGTGTGAACTGGTTAAATATGATAAAAGTTTGATTAAATACCACAATAAGTAGATTGAATACATAAATAGTGCAATAATAAGTAATAAGGATTATTCAGAGTCGGATCAGCATGAAACAAAGCAATGCAAAGCTACACGATGATGCACAAACCTTCTAGACCACATCTAGACATCCCAAGGGCGCAAAAACCTGGTTCCAGCACCCTCCCCTGCTACCTCTAGTGAGACCTCAGTACGCGCTCTGCGGGCTATTGCCGAAAGGGCTGGTAGCTGCAAGATTTGTTTGGCAAAATAATTTTCCTGAACCTGGGTCAAGCCCATATAAGCCAACATATGGTAAGGCATCAAAGTCCTGTGCTTGATTCTATGATGCGTGAGCAGGTCCTCAATAAAATTTGAAGTAGATTGACTACCTTGATTTGTGATCAATTCTCTTGGATACTCGAACTTGTAGAATTCATTCTCTCTCAAAAATTCAACTACTTTTTCCTGTGTTGTTGCTTTGATTACTTTTGTCTCTACCCACTTTGTCAAGTAATCGATGCACACAATGATGTATTTCTTCTGCTTTGAAGGAGTGCTAATAGGCCCCAAAAATTCCATGCCCCACTTCTCAAATGGCTCAAAGGTCACTTGAGGTTGCACGGGCATCTCATCCTTTAAAGTAGGTTTCCCCATCCTCTGGCACCAATCACACTGGCTAGTATATCTCCTCACATCCTAATGAAGAGCGGGCCAATAGTAGCCTACTTGCAGTATCTTGAAGGCAATTCTTTTTGCTGCAAAACGACCTCCACAAGGTCCATCATGGCAAGTCAGGAGGATGTTAAAGACTTTCTCCTCCCTGACACATCTTCTCAAGATTTGATCTAGGCCAAGTTTGAAGAGATCACCCCCAATCCAAGTGAAAGGGGCTCTTTTCCTTACTATCTTGCTCTTCTCTTTTGAGGACAGGTGAGGTGGAAACTGTGCTAAAACCAAGTAGTTTTCTATATCAGCAAACCATTGAGAGAGTACTGAGATAGCAAGCAGATGTTCATCTAGCATTTGGTCATCCACCATTCCTTCTTCACCTGCAGGCAAATTTACTCGAGACAAAAAGTCAACAACAACATTTTCTTTACCAGGGTTATCAATAATGGTCAAATCAAACTGCTGTGGTAAAAACAAGCATCTAATAATGCGAGCATTCACATATAGTTTGTTCATTAAATATCTAATTGCAACATGATCAATGTGCACAAAAGTTTGATAGCCTGTGATATAATGTTCGAATTTGTTTAAAGAATGCACGATAGCTAGGAGTTCCTTCTCGGTCACCGTATAGTTTAACTCTGCCTTTGACAAGATTTTGCTTATAAAGTATATGGCATAAGGTAACTTTTCATTAATTTGTCCTAGGGTTGATCTTATTTCTTTGTTCAAGGCATCTATGTGAATGTGGAATGGTAGGGCCCAATTTGGGCCTTTCAGAATTGGGGCAGTCACGAGCTTGCTCTTCAAAGTATCTAGGATTCTTGACAGTTTTCCGACCATATAAACTCGACATCTTTACCTAAAAGGAAAAACAAAGGAGAGGCTACCTTGCTGAAATCTTTAATGAATCTATGGTAATACCCAGCTAAACCTAGGAAACTTCTGACATCTCTCACCTTTTAAGGAGGTGGGACCCTATGGACGATGGAAATTTTGTTGGGGTCCACTTGCAATCCTTGTTGAGATATTGCATGACCTAGCACAGTCCCTTCAGTCATAAAAAATTCACATTTTTCTGAACTGAGGGACAAGTTCATCTTAATACACTTATCTAGAACTTATCCTAGATTAGATAAGGCTTCTTGAAAGTTGGAGCCATAAGGAGTAAAGTCATCCATGTATATATCTACTGCATCATGAACTAATTCAGAGAATATACTCAATACCGCTCTTTGGAAAGTGGCAGGAGCATTACACAAACCAAAAGGAAGGACCCGATATGCAAAGGTACCCCAAGGACAAGTGAAAGTGTTCTTATCTTGGTCTTCTGAGCTGATTTGAATCCAATTGTACCCGTTAAACCCATCTAGGAAAGAGAAAAAAATTTCCCTGCCAGACCGTATAACACTTGATCTATGGAAGGTAAAGGAAAATGGTCCTTTTTAGTGGCTTTGTTCAATTCTTGATAGTTGACACAGATTCTCCACTTACCATTTTTCTTTGGCACTAGCACCAAAGGAGAGACCCATTCACTGTCAGAGATGGGATAGATGAATCTTTCATCAAGCAATTTCTACAATTCTTCCTTAACAATATCTTTAAGTGTTGGATTCATCCTCCTTTGAGGTTGACTGACTGGCTTGCAGTCCTCCTTGATATATATATGATGAGTACATACTGAAGGGTTCATTCCCTTCATCTCTTTATAACTCTAGGTGAAGGCATTGAGGTGTTTTCTCAGCAAGCTACATAGTTCCTTCTCCTGGGAAGTGGATAGGGATGGATTGATTTTCAAGGTTCTTCCCAGGTTGAACTCCATATTCTTAACATGGAGAGGAGTGGAGTTGGCTGCACAGAGATTAGTTGAGGGGCTGTTTTGGGTTTCTCTTACTATGTCCTCTAATGGTGATACACTAGGGGGTGGATTCTAAATCAGATTTTCAATCATATCATCCTCATCTTGCGGTTTTCCCCCCATGGTGATTTCAAATGCACAAAGTGGTGTAGAATAGACTTCATTCTCATCTTCCTCCTCCAAACAGAGAGGCAGATCATTTTCTAGGAAGGGTTGGGTACGAGGATATAGGATTAATTGCTTGGACATATGCCCGTTCTGTATGGTCATGTTCCTAGATTGACATCTAATGTAAGCATTGGTACTAGCCAACCAGGGTCTTCCCAGAATGAGAGGATACCCAGTGAGCTTGGCCTTTGGCTAGAGAACTAATAAATTAGCAGGGTACTCCCAAGAATCAATGGATACCATCACATCTTCCACAATCCCATAAGGGGTCACGGTAGAGCAGTCTGCAAGTCGTAGCACAGTCGTGGTCTTCCTCAAGGAGCCCTAGAGTTTGAGCTCGAGCATTGTGTCCTTTGTCATCATATTAATGGTAGCTCCTAGATCAATCAAGGTGTGTGGGATCATGGTGCCATTGATGTGGACATCGACTACTGGAGGGTCTAGATATTTTGGATAGATGGCCTACCCTAACATCAGGTCGGACAATTGCCCTATAACATTGATGGTTGGGGCATCTCTCTTGTGCCTTCCTGGATGCCTAAAGCACTTCTCTTTGATCAACCTATTGTATATAGGCACATTTTTTATGGCTTGGAGAAGTGTTATCTTCACACATAAATGTTTTAATTCTCCCAGGAGTTTGTTTTCTTATAGGGTAGGCTGGACTGTTGTGGATAGTCTCTTAGGAAAGGATGGATTTTCTTTAAGTTCACTTTCCTCTTTATCTTCCTCAACCTCCCTAGGTGGAGGTTGGCTATCTAGGAGAACTTTCCCAGATTGCAAATTAATTTCCTAAATCTCCATAGCATAAGTTGGGCATGATGGTTCCCCACTATACACTTGTTGAGCATGTTTCTTGTTCGGGTTCAGATTTGGTTAGGCAGGCATTTGGGGCTGCTTTAGTGGAGCAGGAGGTAACAGTTGTGGTTGGGTAGGTGGTGGAGGCAAAAGAGTGGAAGGAGAGTTGTATTGGGGCCTCCACCCCTAATGAGATGAATTCCACTGAGGCTCTAGCTAAGCATAGGATTTAAATGAATGGGTGGCTGGTTGGGCATGATATGGAGATGTGAAGGACCAAGGAGGAGGTGTGGACCAGGAAGGAAGAGCAGGGGGGCCCCAAGAAGGTATGGAAGTGACTTGGTTGGGGTTATAGTATGCCTGAGATGTCCCTTACATCCCTTGCTATTATGGTCTAGGTCCATGTGGCCTCCCTTGGTTTATGTAATAAAGTTGTTCAGTGACTCCCTCAGCCCCTTGATATACAGCTTTAAGTCTGGGTAAGGAGGGGCAGTTGTCTGTAGAATGATTTTCTTCATAGACTGAACAAACTTCTATAGAGTTCAATGGGCATTCATTCCTAGGGTGCTTCCTAGTCCATCTAGGACAAAAAATGGCCAAAGCCCTCTCTACTTCCTCTTGTTTCCTTTTGATATGCAAGGTATCCATTTGCATGGCAAGAGTCTACAACATCTCACTCTTGAAGTATTTCATCATGTTTCCAATTTCTACTTTAATGGATGAGCTAGAGGAAGAGGTACTGGCTATGATTTGACTTCCCCTACCTTTCTTTCTGGCTGCTCTAGAATGGTTCCTGAAAACATTCTTTATGTCCTCATAGGACATTTGGTAGTTGTCTCCCCCGACTAGTAGATGGAAGGTGTCTAAAAGATCTTCCTGAATTCCCCTAAGAAGGACCAGCTTCAGAGACTTAGGGTCGAGTGTACACCTGACCCTTTTGTAACTAAGCTAGAACCTCTCTTCATTGTCTTCCAGGGACTCATCACTTCCTATAGTCATTTGGAAAATTTCTTCTTCTGTATCTTTTGACCTACGATAGTCTCGATATTTGTTGTTAAAGGCTTGTTGCATCTGTGCCCAAGTTGTGATGCTATTTCCAGGTAATCCCATGAACTAGCACAAGACTGCATCCTTGAGAGTAGAAGGGAACAGTTTCAACTTTTTCTCATGTTTTGCATAGTCATAGGTTCGACAGATAACAACAAACTCAAACAAAAAAGTGTTAGGATCTTCTATAGTCAAACCGTGGAAATGAGCTAGGGTGAAAGGGATTATATTCTTCATTTTTGTGTCCCCATTGGTCTCCCAAATGGGAAAGTTACCCTCTATTCTCTCTCCATTCCCACTAGAATTTTTGTGTTCAACCATTGGCTCCAAAGGAATGTTTTCTTCTTCTTCTTCCCCTATAGGTTCTTCAAATATGTATGGTTGTTTACCTAAGGGTTCTTCTTGATCATAGCCACCAAAGAAGAGAGAAGGTTGATTGTGTGAAGTAGTGGGGGTGTTGGGCAAGAATTTTCCTGAGTTATCTCTATTCCTACGAGGCATGAAAGGAAATATTTTTGGTTGGTTTTTGTTTCTTTTTACCAACACTAATAGTGCCTACAAAACTGAAAGTGATTGAACAAACAAATTGCAACTAGCTGAAAGAAACTTGCTAAATGGAAATTTGTAGAATTGAAGAGGAAAGAAAGGAAATGCAAAAATTGAAAGAAAATAATGACTAGTCTACTCTTTTTGAAATGAAATTTGCAGAATTTAAAAGGAAAGTAAAGAAATGAAAAACTTGAAGGAAACGGAAGGACTAGTCTACTTTTGCTAAAATAAACTATTAGCAGAATGTTGCAATAGAAAATAGAAGAAAGAAATAATAATAGAATACTCTGACACTTCCCCACAGACGACACCAAAAAGTATGGTGAGCACTAGTATTGCAACAATAATGCTACAACTCCTGGGCTACCTACTTTACTCTTATCAACCCGGTAGTTCATAACAAACTTGGAAGCGATGGTGTTGTATGCACAAGTACTAGTTCTTACTGCAGGTTGTCACTTGGTTAGCCAATGCAAGATCACTAGGAGCTCAATCCAACTTCTATGGATTCCAGAAGAAGCTCTATATGTGATGAAAGGAGAGAAAGACTAATATACAGATACTACTCTAACTGTAGAGAGGAGAAAGACTAAAATGCAAAGCAAACCAAGTAAATCCTAATTAACCAATGAATCCTACTTTTGCAGAAAGAACTATAAAATCCATGAAAAGAATATCATTACCTAATCAAGGAAGTAAGCAACATATAACTAAGCTATTTCTGGAAGTAAATGAGCAAAAAACATCTTTTTGGATTTTTATGTGAATTGGACATGCATGTGATTTATTGTTTGTGAAGGTGGTAGCGAATAGGTGGTGTTGAAGGGTAGTTTTTGGACTTGAGAGAATGTAGGATGGTGTGGTTGGGTCCTAGGAGGTCTCAGGTGGCATTCCAGGGGATTTTACGACACTCAGCCTTCAAAAGAAAGCCTACAACAAAATCTACAGGTGGACACAGGAAATCTACAGGAGGAAAAACAACGTTCTATAAGAGGCCTACAGGAGGAGATTGAGAGTAGTTTTGGCTATTTTGAGGGTGTGAGAGTGGGTGGAAAAGGTGGATGAAGGTTGGAATGGAGTGTTAGGGCACCTAGGGTCTACAAAGAATCATTAAGAGAGAGAAAGATGATCAGATTTGCTCAAGGAGAGAGGGAGAAATTCTATGGAAAATGCAACAAACTAAGGCAACATTGAGGGGATACTTGGGCAACCTGTAGGCCATGGATTAGATGGAAAATGGAATGGATAATAGGATAGCCCATTTCTAGAAGATATGTGCTGCATAAACAACTGACAGTCAACCAATGAGATTAAGCAAGCAAATAAGTGCATCTAGAAAAACAGAGTTTTGCATCAAACTAATCTAAATTGCAATCTATGAAAGGAAATGTTGAAAACTACTACAAGAAAGGAAAGCATGGAAGAAGACTGTGGTAAATAAATAAGTGAGCATGATGAAGAAGTTTTGAGGTAAAGCAAACTATACTATTAACCAACTAAAAAGTAAACACTAGAAATCCTATGAATGAGGAAAATCTGTGTTTTTGGGGTAGCAAGAGGGTCTTTGCCTCAAATCATGGTCCCAGAGGGAGGAAGAGAGGCCAAGGCACTGTTTCTAGCCTTTTGGATCTTTTATTTATCACTGATTAACCTACTATAGAAAGAAAAAATGGAAGAAAACTATTGAATCATCAAAAGCAACCTATTCTTGACCATGAAATAAATTCATCTAAAAGCAACCTAATCCACAAAGTGAAATAAAACATACAAATACAAGTAAAGAGGATCTTGGATGCTTGGATTGGGCCCTAACCCAAGAGCTTCAGCCCTCTGAGGTAGCTCAGTCCTAACTCAAAAAGTATTCCATCTTTATTTGCAAAAAATAACAAGATTACATGAAACTGTCACAAAAATAATAAGCTTGAAGTTGAGAAGAGTTAACATGAGCAAAAGTACAAAAAAAATCTGACCCTAGTGAGGCCCTAAGCCTCTCTACTTATACAAATGAAGCTGCCAGTAGCTTCCTTAAAATCAGGGAGGCTTGGCTCCCAAAACTTGAGATATTCATCAATCATCCTCCACTTGCTCGACTGCCTGCTAATGCATGACTTGGCTGCTTGTACTCAGAGCTAAATGAAGGGGAATTCAAAGTGAGGAGTAACAAATGAGGGGGATTCCCTCCTACAAGTCCTGTCCTTTGTCCACTTTGAGTTATTGTTGCCATTTTTCCACTGGATCCTTGACTTTGACCGCAAAATTCATCAATAATCCATGTTAAACGTGTATTAGACCACATGGCATCATAACTAACTCAACTCACTTTATAAGCATGAATATAATTAGAAAAGCATACAACAAGCTAAGAGAATGGTTGATTTGACTAGGTTAGGAGGTAAAATGAGCTCGTATAATTACCCATTTATGAGGCTCATCAGTTTCCTTAAGCAAACACAAAATTGGCCACCAAAGCCTCAAAACACTCAAGGTTGATGTGCAACTGATAGCTTGACACATCGACTCTCAAAGTGCATAGTGTTTTTTATTGGGTAGCCATCTATAATTTATAGGAAAATTTGAATTCAAATCCAACCATTTCCCCCAAAATTCGTTCATAAATTCTAGATTGGCGGCAAATTTTCAAATATATCTTATTTAAATTCCATCTAAAATGTCGCCCTACCACTCCTCTTAGTTGTTTTCTCACTGTCAAATCATGAATAGTGATTGTAATGGTCACTTTCTGGATGCTCAGTGTGGTCTCTCCTCCTATAGTGGAACTCCCTTCGTGCTTCTGTTGATGATGTGACATTCATCCATCCCGCACAGTCCCCCAATTGCATAACCCTACAACCCATGCAGTGTAGTTTATAGTCCCATGCCTGCTTTCAGCTGCCTGGAGTGCTAAGACTGTGCCTCCATCATATAGTTATCTAGACGAATCCACAATGTATCACTTCAATCGGTTTTGATTTACCTTTCTGTGAAATGGATCTCCATTCAATTTCACCAGCTGAACTGCTCCACCATAGGTAATCTCCTTGTTGACATAGGGCCCTAGCCTATGCATCTAAAATTTTCTGGGAAATTTTTCAAACTTGCTGTCATATAATAAAACTAAATCATTTACCTTGAAGATGCACAGTTTGATGTGTTGATCGTTCCATGCCTTTTTGTGCTCCTTCGAAACTTGCTAATGGAATCCACCCAAAAATATATCTTCTTCAAGTTTTCTTAGCTACATGAGCCCCTCCTCCAGGGCTTTGCGATCCAACATTCCTATGAATGCCACTATGTGTAGACTAGGAACATTGTAATCCATTGGCATCATAGCTTCTATGCCATAATCCATCTAGAAAGGTGTCTATCTAGTCAACTTTTTGCAAGTAGTTCTATAAGCCCATAGAACTGCGGGTACACACACATCCTAGTCATTCCTTTGTGCATTGTAAATCTTTTTCAGGACATTCTCCAATATATTATTAAATGCTTCAACCATTCCATTAGCTTGCGGGTGGTATGGCGTAGTCTTTTGATGATAAAATTGAAATTCCTTTGTCAACGCACTGATCATTTCATTAAGGAAATGCGTACCACGATCGTTCATCAAAATATTTAGGAAGCCAAACCTAGTCAGCACATATTCAAAGAGGAACTTCACTATTGTTTCCCTTTTACAGTCCTTCACAGGCTATGCCTCCACCCATATAGTGAAATACTCCATCGCGGTGATGATATACTGCGCACTTGTCTTCTTTCTTGAAGGATATATTGGTCCTACATAATCAATCTTCCACTTCTCAAATGGCTATTGTTGGATACCTATACCAATAGGTTTCATATTTCATGATTGGCAAATACAAAGTGCCAAATATGCTCCATTTTGCTGCTACAAAGGTTCCATATTTGCAAGAAAAGAGAAGGTGTGTATGTGCATGCATACTCATTAAAGTTTTGATGGATGACCCAACAGTCTAATCTGGATCATGCCATGTTTTCAATTTATGTTGTAGAATAGAGAAAGAAATCTGTCCAAACTGTTTAATCTTGGCAGATTAGTAGCTAGGTAGAGAAACTAAGGTTCCCAACTGCTTAATCTGGGGCCTTGGAAGAAATAAGGGTAGTATTAGATAGGAAATGAAAGCAAAAAAGCCAATGTAAAAGAAAAGGCATACAAAGAGTTTGCAAGTCCAAGTGCACCCTCCAAGAAGGAATAAAAAATGTTAGGCAAACTAGTTGGGTAGGTGGATGGGGTTGCAAAAATGATGTTTCTTTCAAGATCAAATTTGCTAACCATGTACAGGAAAAGTAACACAGTGGAGCATGACTAACTTCCTTTTTCCATTTGTATATCACTCATTACTAATACCCCTTCATAAATTGTGTACATAAGAGAAACTTAAAGTTTTATGATGGTTCTTATGGCCTTTAAAAGCCACATTTCTTGTGCAAAAGTCTTTTCATTTTTATCTACTCTTGACTCCAAGTTATTTTCAAGAAAACTTGGTTGTACTGATCCTCATCCATATTTTCTCCTCATATTAACAGCTAACTCTATTATTTAGCTCCCTATACTTCATTTTCCCTATTATTATAACACCATGGTGTATAAACCCCACATTGTATAAATATCCCCTCCTTGGCATTATAGCCATAATCTCTACTTCCTGGGAATTGAATTAACATCTGGTTAAGGTCAAGAACCCATGTTCAACCTCTTTTCTCCATCTCAACCCATCTCCCTACCCAAGTCTCCATTTTTGCCTAAAAAACCCATAAAGAAACCCTTTTTGATCCCTTAAACCATTAAAGGATGAAAATATCATGAAAATATACCTACCCCGCCTTATCCTAAGGTCGGGAGCCAGTTTTCGCCTTTTTTTTTTATAACTTCATCAGAACCCCTTTTCCTATAGTTTTTCCTTTGTATACTTTGTACAAAAATTTTGCATAAAATTCTGTGTTTTTCACTGTTTCCTAATGTTGGCGGACAAATTTGATTTTTACAAACAAAACCGTAAAAAACCTTTGAAAATCATCCATGAAGTGGAGGGTCCCGTCGGGCGCACCTGCCAAGAAATATAATTTTTTAACCCGCCCACTCACTGCTATTGCTCATGCAATTAATCCACCCGATGATCGTCCGATTGCGGCCTTGCCAGATCTACGGCCAGCAGCAATTTCGGAGGGGCCCGACGTCCGACAGTTAACAAAGACTGAATTTATTGGTCGTGCAGGTTCATTACCCGAAAACCGTCTGATCACACGCCCGCAGATCAACGGCTCATATCAATTTCGGAAGGCCCCTGACGTCCGACAGATACCTTCCGATATCTGTCAGACGCTTGCGTCACGCGGGGACACGCGTCGCGGCCAAACTCCGTCGGAGCCCCCTCTGACAGATTCCTTGCCGTGCAGGAGGGGGCCCGATATGGTGACACCTGCCCTCCCACGTCCGCGCCCTGCTGTTGCCCACGTCATCGCCACAACCGCCCACCTCGTACCCATTCGCCCACCTGGCCGCCACCTCATTGCTCCCGTGGACCAGTCTCAGGCCGCCACATCACCCGATGACGTTCTGCTGACGTCATCTATCCCGGACCCACATGCTGACGTCATGCTGACGTCATTCAAAAAACGTGCCAATAAAGCAAAAAGGCCATATTTTTACGGTTTTTCGCGTTTTTTTGTTATTTTCTGAGAAAAGGACCTCTGTGCTGTCTGCATGCAAACGACGACCAGCAGTCTACCAGCCAAATTTCGACCATCTGCAGAAGCTCAGAACGCCAACCCAACTACTCTTTCGCCCCAAGCTACTGGCTAAACAAGTATTTGC